>CM033329.1:28728481-28993481 GCA_019359835.1 Pharus latifolius
AAAAATGCATGCATCTCGCACTAAGTCAGAAAAAAAAATAGAGAAATTTTCAAAAACAAAGAAGAAAAAAAAAGTGAATGAATTTAGTGGAAAAGTCCTTTCTCGGATTTGAACCGATGACTTATGCCTTACCGTGGCATTACTCTACCACTGAGTTAAAAAAGCCCTTTATCGGATTTGAACCTAGTGTATTGTTTTCCATCTCATGCAGGGGTTTCATGTGCGATCCACATAAATACTTGTTCAGACCTGTCCCATACCAGGCTTGCGGTTAGCACGTTTGTTCATGCCACTAGACGCACAACACAAGGTTCTAGTCCTTATATGCCAGTGACCAGACCAACCACAACCCTGCACCTTCAGTGCCTGCACATCCTTTGCAGTCTAGCACCTCCAGTGCTACCAACATCCCATACCAAAATTCTGGTCACGGCTAGGGGTTTTATTTCATGAGTATATAAATACATATATAATAGTTCATGGCTCAAAACTTGTTTATTTCACATTTCACAGATAACCAGTCTAGTACTACCAATTCATAAATCAACCATTCTCAATCTTTCACATGTAATATTATCTATATTCAAGGTTATGTTATAACAACTCTTAAAATATAGGTTCGAGATGACCAAGAATATGACTTGCCTTCCGTGTCGTAAAATACAGCAGTTGATGTTGGATCAGGATTTGAACCGATGACTTACGCCTTACCATGGCATTACTCTACCACTGAGTTAAAAGGGCCTTCTTATTCAATTCAAAAATTAGCCACTTTCTTTTGCCATTATGAGTCTACTGTATAATGTAGATAATATATCTATATATCTATATATAGATATATATATGTATAGATAGAGAAGTTCATTATGTACATAATCTCCAGTTCGTGAACTTAGAACTTAGCGAATACTATGATAGCACCGAATTTTTCCAATTCGGCAGTTCGATCTATGATTTCTCATTCATAGACGTTGATAAGATCTTTCCTTTTAGTAGCACCTTAGGATGGCATAGCCTTAACGTTAATCGCGAAGTTCAAAATCTTGGCAAAATGAAAAAAAAAAATAATAAAATCTCAGTTTTTTCGACCAACTGAAAAAAGTTGCAGAAAAGTTCTGGACCGATTTAGTGAAGCAATTTTCAACTGGGTAGTTTTTGGAAATTAGGTGGAAAGAATTTTCCACAAAAGAATTTTCCACATTTGATCTGGAAAAACTTTCCAGGGCCAGGGAAGAATCCTCCGCCGAAATTCCCTTAATCCCCTCTTAGACTCTTAGATTGGACAAAAGCGGGCAGTATATTTTATCTTAGTATAAAATTTTTTATATTGCCCAACTTTTCTTTCTAAGGGAAATCAAATTGTTAATAAATAATTGTAACTATTTAGATTCTATTTATATTACACAAATGTAGGAATTCATTGTTCTTAAATAGAGATCCGTATATCTTAATTATTTCTATTTATAGAAATTTGAATTTTTTTCATCAATTGAAAATGGATAAACAACACTTCTTCCCAGTCTTAATCCTTTTTTTTTACTCTTTTCTATGTCGTCTTGGTTCTATTCATCTTGTTTTTTTACTTTAAACAAGAAAGGGATAGACTAACCAGGGAAAATCAGTTTCTTCTTTATGAAGAGTTTGATGAAGGGTCTAATGAAGACTCTGATGAGGACTCTGACGAAGACCTTGATCAAGGCTTTGTGCAAATCTTTGACCTGAATTTTAATCAGGTAAATCCTGACCAAAATTTCCCTGGTAAGGATTTACCTGACGTAATCAGGTAAATCCGTCGATTACTAGCTAACTTAAAGTTTAAGTTAATTAAGTAAAAAGGCATTTTAACTTGTTTCTATGAAGCCATACAAAAAGTCCATTCTATAAAGAAGAAAAGGACGAAAGGGATTTATGGAGGCTGTGCTGCCTGCTATTTTATTTCTCCTAGGGGCTGGGCTATTTTAGCAATAAAATAATCATACCTTTCCTTATAAAAGAGTCTTCGATATAACTAGGAAGACTCTTGAAATACCCCAACTGGACATGGGGGTTTGACAGATCCCTGAGAAGGTGGAATTAGCCTCCTTCTCGAATGTCCTTTCTTGACAAAGAGCAACATTGATACACATAATGTATATGTGGCGGGTATAGTTTAGTGGTAAAAGTGTGATTTGTTCTATTAATAACTGAATATAAAATGATATACATAAGGCATCCTTAAGTTTTTTTATATTCCGATTAAAACTTTAATTTTTATAAAATAAAAGGTTTAATCCTTTTCATCTCAGTAGCATATTGAGGAAGAATATACATTCTCGCGATTTGTATCCAAAGACTAATTGAAATTGCATCCAAAATACAAATTGGATAATGAATGCACAGTCGCAAAGCATAATTTTGCATTGGATTAAGTATTCCAATTGAATAAATGTGAGTAAAGGATCTATGGTTGAAGATACAAAAAAGTTTATTTCCAATCGTAAGTAAATCTTCTCCTTTTAATTTTTAAAAAGGAAATGGAAGCCAAATAGCTAAACATCGATAGTTTTTGTTTACTATGACCATCAGCATATTGTTTCAGCTCGGTGGAAACCCAATTCTTTTCCTCAGGATCTCTTGAATGAAATTAGGGAACAAAGTAAGTAGATTAGATAGATTTATTAGAATTTCTATATCCTATTCTATAGGGATCATCTAGAAAGCAGAGAGTTTTGGTTCCATTCAGACAGAAAAGCATAGATGTTAAGTGATGAGAATATCCACAAAGGAGCCGAATGAAATCAAAATTTCATGTTCGGTTTTGAATTAGAGACGGTAAAAATAATCAACCAACGTCGACTATAACCCCTAGCCTTCCAAGCTAACGATGCAGGTTCGATTCCCGCTACCCGCTCCATTCTGTATAAAAGGACTATTATATTTGTCTAGATATGGTAGAGGCCTGTATCCAACTTTTTTGTCCACCAGTTTTCGGCCCTCCAGAGCGGAGTAGAGCAGTTTGGTAGCTCACGAGGCTCATAACCTTGAGGTCACGGGTTCGATTCCCGTCTTCGCACTTAGCAGTCTGTATAAAAGGACTATTCTATTTGTCTAGATATGGTAGAGGCCTGTATCCAACTTTTTTATCCATTAGTTCCCGGCCCTAGAAAGCTGAATTGAGCAATTTGCGAAGTTACTTGCCCTTGCAAGAACTCTCAAGGTGCAAGGATTCCCCCTCCCCACCCTGCAGAAAAAAAAGAAATGAAAGGCACAGCCTACCCCCAATAAAAGCAGTTTGCCTATTGTTTGTCTCGGTGAATCCCCGATTTAGGGAACTTTGTTGGCGAATTCGATTCTCTCCTCCAGAGCACTCTTTTTTTTTTGAGTGGGGTACAAAGGAAGGGTAAGATAGGAAGGGATATGGTACTAGACTAACATATACTTAATATATATATATATATATATTTATATAGTTAATTAGATTGAATTTTTTACCATAGTACCTTAGCTTACTAAATTAAGCTGGCGAACAGCGGGAATCAAACCCGTATCTTCTCCTTGCAAAGGAGATATTTTACCATTCAACTACGCTTGCTACGGCATATATTTTATGTGGTATATCCGATATATTTTATATGGTATATCCGCCTGGGTCAACCATCTATGTCTGGGTCGACCATTTTATTTTCTATTAGAGTTTTCCTTTTATTAATTGTCTGTCAATCAATATTATATTAGCAATGGAATTATATATAATATTTAAATAAATTAAACATAAGATTAATTAAATATAACATTAGCAATTTTTTTCGGAACTCAAATTGCATTTTAATGTGTCTCACAATCCGAATTTTTTAGAAGGAATGGCCTTTTTATTTATTTATTTTGTATCAGGCTAAATACTAAACAAATTCAAGAAATGAGAGAATTCAGAATAGCTACCAGAAAGACTAATCCAATCCATAATGATGTACCGGAAAATACAACGTTTTTATTATTTGACCAACCATCAGGAGAAGAAAATACAAGGGGTACACTAATCACTAAGACTAAGGAAGTCGCAATTAATGCAAAAACAGCTAATTGGAAAGCAATAGTCATATTTCTAATCCTCCAAGATACCATCAAATAAAGTTGACTATATATTTGATCCCTCACTTAGTCAAAATTGTAATAAAATACAAGAAGTAGGAGGGGTTTAATCACGAATCCATTGATTCTTCTCTTTAAAACTTATTACTTACCACCCACCCACTTTATTTTATTTGGATATGGGGTTGATGGGGGGTTTAGTCTTTATTTCACAAGCAGGTATTGTGGATCCTGTATCTGTGTGTACAGTATACAGAGATGTATCGAATGGGGGATTCACATCTGGGATGTTTCTAGAGGTTAGTGCATCATTTTATATGGCTATGTTCTATTTGTAGGAATAAAATAGACATTAGGCTGTGGAGAGATGGCTGAGTGGTTGATAGCTCTGGTCTTGAAAACTGGTATAGTTCTAGGAACTATCGAGGGTTCGAATCCCTCTCTCTCCTTTTGCTTATTGAATAAGTATGTTTCTTTATTTGTTTTTCTTTGTTATGTCCACTTATCTTTCTTTCATAAAAAGAAATGGCTCAGCTAGATAGAATAACCGAGCCAGAACATAAAAAAACAGTAGAACAGGTATAACTAAGAAAATCTTAGTTAAGAGGGGTCATGTAAAGAACAGGTTCTGAATCACGATCGATTCCCTTTTCAAAGCCTGCTGCAGCAGCCCGAGCTCTTCCTGCATGCCACAAATGGCCCACAAAAAAGAAGAATCCTAGAGCAAAATGGGAGGTCGCTAACCAACTTCTAGGAGAGACATAATTGACTGCATTGATCTCGGTAGCTACGCCACCCACGGAATTTAAAGAGCCTAAAGGAGCATAGGTCATATATTCTGCCGAACATCGTTCTTGCCAAGGTTGTATATCATTTTTCAACCTACTCAAGTCCAAACCGTTGGGGCCCCTTAGAGGTTCTAACCATGGAGCACGTAGGTCCCAAAAACGCATAGTTTCCCCTCCAAAAATAACCTCCCCAGTTGGGGAACGCATTAGATATTTACCTAAACCTATGGGCCCTTGGGAGGATCCTACATTAGCCCCAAGACACTGGTCTCTAACTAGAAAAGTAAATGCTTGAGCCTGAGAAGCTTCTAGCCCAGTGGGTCCGTAAAACTCACTCGGATAAGACGTATTATTGAACCAGACTAAACAACAAGCGATAAAACCAAAGACAGCTAAGCGCCTAAACTATAAGACAAGTAAGCTTATCCAGACCATACAAATGCACGACGAGCCCATGCGAAGGGTTTGGTTAAGATATGCCAAATTCCACCAAGTACACAAATGGAACCCAACCATACATGTCCCCCAATTATATCTTCTCGATCATCCACACTAACAATCCACCCTTCTCCCCCAAAAGGGGATTTTAGTAAATAACCAAATATAACACTAGGGTTAAGAGTCAAATTGGTAATTTTTCTTACATCTCCCCCCCACCCCCCTGGAGCCCAGGTATCATATACACCGCCAAAATAAAGAGCCTTGAGTACTAGAAAAAAAGCACCTAAACCTAACAAAATTAAGTGAATACCCAAAATTGTAGTCATTTTTATTCTATCTTTCCATACATAACCAAAGAATGGAAAAGATTCTTCAAGACTCTCGGGTCCCAGAAGTGCGTGATAAATGCCGCCAAAGCCTAAGACTGCGGAGGAAATTAGGTGAAGTACTCCAGAAACAAAGTATGGAAAAGTATCTAGAACTTCTCCCCCTGGCCCTACCCCCCAACCTAGAGTAGCTAAGTGCGGAAGTAAAATCAATCCTTGTTCATACATGGGCTTTTCTGGTACGAAATGGGCCACTTCAAATAGGTTCATTGCTCTGACCCAGAATACGATTAATCCGGCATGGGCTACGTGAGCTCCAAGCAGTTTACCGGACAAATTAATAAGTCTGGCATTCCCAGCCCACCAAGCGAAGCTGGTGGTTTCTTGGTCACGACCAGCTAAAATGAAAGTTCCATTAAAGAGCGTTTCCACGTGGTAGAACCTCCTCAGGGAATATATGGTTTTCATGAGGCTGATCCTGAGCTGCCATCCACGCACGAATACCCTTGTTTAAAAGAATATTTTTGGTGTAGAAAGTCTCAAATTCAGGATCTTCCACTGCACGGATTTCCTGGGAAACGAAGTCATAGGCACATAGGTTCAGAGCCAGATCGACTGCACCAATAGCACTCATCCATAAACCGGTGATTGGTACAAATAGCATAAAGAAATGTAACCAACGTTTATTGGAAAAAGCAACACCAAAGATTTGGGACCAAAAGCGGTTAGTAGTGACCATTGAATAAGTTTCTTCAGCCTGAGTTGGGTTAAAAGCGCGGAATGTGTTTCCACTGTCATCATCTTCGAATAAAGTGTTTTCTACGGTAGCACCATGAATAGCGCATAGCAAAGCCGCGCCTAATACTCCGGCAACTCCCATCATATGGAATGGGTTCAGCGTCTGATGAGGACATCACTCCTATGGATGCGTCAACTTCTCCAACACCGCTTGTGCAAGAACCAATTACAAGGGCACGCGCACGTCAGCTAAATTACTAGGTGAGCTTATTCCTAAGTTCATGTGAAACTACCGTAGAGGGCGAATTACTACCTAATGATATTGTTCTTGCACTTAGGAATGATGGTTTGGATCAGCGAGGATGTCACGACGCACCGAGACGAGCCAAGGTTCGAGTTGATCCTGAGATGGACGCCGGTTCGGACTGCAGTGACATGTCTGTCTTCAAACGGACGCCCAGGCCACGTACGAAGTCCGTTTTCAACGTTCTACCACTTCACGGAAAGCTTAGGAGATAAGATTTCCAACGCATCCAGTCCCGCTGTCAAAAGCTTCCCAAGTCACCAGGAATCGTCCAAAAAGTGCGCACGAGACAGAGTCAGGCTGGTGCTGCATCACCTCTTTTTGGGCCTTCGGCCCATGTATCTTAGTTAGGCTGCGACATAAACCCTAGCCGTCGCCTCTCTCTCTCTCATATACATACTCCGTAGCCATCACAGGGAGACTTGGGGTTTTGCTTAGATTATTCTGCCTTTGCAGTTTCGCCGTAGATCGGTTTGTGGAACCCCAACTTGTGAGCTAATTCAATTTGATTTGCAATTTCCAGATTGCTTCTTCTACATTTTTGCTTGTGCTCTCGATTCGCTTGCAGGAATTGGCCTTCTTGGTGAGGTCAACCGCGTCTTGGCATGGTTGATAACCAACGGAGTAGTGGTGTAACGATTGCTGGGTTCGATCAGTTCTGATCAGAAGCCATATCGTCAACGTCGAAATCTCCACCAAATCGACTTATCATCTTACCTGATGGAAGATCGGGCACCCCGTGTTTCATCAAGTGGTATCAGAGCCAAGGTGGCCCGTCAGGTATCCCCTCTGTTCGTCGTTCATCTTCTACCTAGAGTCTAGAAAAAGCCAAAAAAAATTTGTGATCATAGTCTTCCGCTGTCCAAACCACTTTGAGCCTTTCGCAATTTTCGTTTTCAGTTTTGCATTGTTGAATTTGTGTCCGTGCTCATCGTCGTATTGCTGGTCAATTTGTGTTCTTGGTCTAGTGTCGAGTCTCAAACCCCAATCCTAAACCGAAACCAAATTTGAGTCGCAATCGGATCGGAATTCCCTTTTGCATTGCTGTTTTTCTAAAGACAATATCTTAGTCGTCTGAACACCAATATGGGCAATTAAATAGTCTAAGTTGTATCTCTCTAAGAGATCTACAACTTTGTTCATTGCACAAAATTCCAGAAACGCCATATTGGTGGCCGAAATAGCGTTGGAAGTTAATCTGTTTCATCTCGGAGTAATCTTTATAGCCTGTATTTCGGGGGCCACGTCTCCTAGTTCTAAACCCCAAATTGGGTGTTCCATATATTCAAATTAATGATAAAGAAAAGGGATACAACTTCCTAGTTATAAGTTTTTACGTTTGAGGTCTCTAAGAGCCCCAAATTATTATTGGAAGTTTCTGCAGAGCATCTTTGCTAAACTGCCGAGAGTATTGTGATAGGTTTTGTGCGTAATTCTTAAATTTTGAGTTATAATCCATCCTTTGCAGCACTCTTGTGAAAAAAAGAGAAGGAAAAGGCAAGTGCATAAAAAAGAGCCGCACAAAAAGAAAGAAAAAAAAAGAAGAAAAGAAAGATTAGCCAAAAAAAAAAAAGATCAGAAGTGCTTGCATCCTTTTATGTCCATCGCCTGTACCGATCACTTTGCTTGCTTGAACTAGTTTTAGGAACGCGTTTAGGCCAGTAACTGTGACAAGTACTTTGGAAATTTATTCAGCTTTGTTATCTGATTTCGGTTATTGCTAATCCTTTGCTTATATACAATTGCCTTCCGAGCTCCACCTTCTTCTTATCAGAATAGGATTCAGCCTTGCAATCGCCTCACTCACGCCACACGGTATCACGAACCAGCCACCGGTTGTACCTTCTGCAGTGTTGGTAAGATCCTTGCAAGAGCATGGTAAGACGCTTGACGGCGAGTGAATCCACATACTACCACCTAGTAGTTTATAGGGATAATACTTTGTGTTATCTTTGTTCCTACTAACCATGACAGGATAGCAAACCAGAGCTAGAGCTGCTGCTGAGGAGGATGATCTTCGTAAGCTCATTCTTGATATGAACGAGGCCCTCAACAAGAGCATCCAAGAGCTCACGGACAAGTTCACGAAGGACAAACAAGACAATCAGAACAGTATCGAGAGGATAGATCATCGTATCTCTGATCTTGCTGGCAGGGTGGAGAATGTGGAGAAACGACAACCTTCTAATGGAACAACGATTTAACAAGACAATGAAGTCGATGAGGAGTCCAATGTGGGGGTTCACCGCAACGATGCCGCCATGCGACAAGTTGCACGAGATGCACCTTTGTTTGGTAACCTCGAGAAGTGCACCTTTTGCACCGATCGAGCCTCATTTCTTGGCTATGTTGTGACCCCACAGGGCATCGAGGTGGATGAAGCTAAGATTGAAGCTATCAAGAGATGGCCGACTCCTAAAATGGTCTCACAAGTACGGAGCTTCCATGGACTTGCGGGCTTCTACTGCTGCTTCGTGAAGGATTTCAGATACATAGCCGCACCGTTGAATGAACTGACAAAGAAGGGTGTTGCATTCCACTGGGGACAACCACAAGAAGATGCCTTCAACCTTTTGCTCACAAACGGACCATTGCTCCAGCTTCCAAACTTTGGTAAGACTTTTGAACTTGAATGTGATGCTAGTGGAGTTGGAATTGGTGGTGTGTTGATGCAAGAAGGTAAACCTGTTGCTTATTTCAGTGAGAAATTGAGTGGGCCTGTTTTGAATTATTCCACGTATGATAAAGAATTTATGCTCTTGTGCGATCTTTAGAGACGTGGCAACATTATTTATGGCCTAAGGAGTTCATTATACACTCTGATCATGAATCACTGAAGCATATTCGCAGTAAAAACAAACTGAACCGTAGACATGCTAAATGGGTTGAATTCATTTAGTCTTTTCCTTACATCATTAAACACAAGAAAGGGAAAGACAATGTAATTGCTGATGCTTTGTCTAGAAGATATACCATGTTGTCTCAACTTGACTGTCGAATTTTTGGACTAGAAACTATAAAAGAACAATATGCTCAAGATGCTGATTTCAAAAATGTCTTGTTGAATTGTAAGGAGGGAAGGGCCTGGAATAAATTTGTACTCAATGATGGGTTCTTGTTTAGAGCTAACCGCCTATGCATTCCAGTTGGCTTCGTTCGTCTTTTGTTGCTGCACGAAGCTCATGCAGGAGGCTTAATGGGTCACTTTGGTGTTAAAAAGACGGAGGATGTTCTGGCCACACGTTTTTTTTGGCCAAAGCTGAGGCGTGACATTGAACGCTTTGTGGCGTGTTGCACCACATGTCAAAGGGCGAAGTCACGATCGAATCCACACGGTTTGTACATGCCTCTTTCTACTCCTAGTGCTCCGTGGGAGGATATTTCAATGGATTTTGTTTTAGGACTGCCTAGGACAAAGAGGGGGAGGGATAGCATTTTTGTTGTGGTGGATAGGTTTTCCAAGATGGCGCATTTTCTTCCATGACATAAAAGCGACGATGCTACTCATATTGCCGATTTATTTTTCAAAGAAATTGTTCGCTTGCATGGTATGCCTTCTACTATTGTTTCAGATCGTGACACAAAATTCTTGGGCCACTTTTGGAGAACTTTATGGAACAAATTGGGGACCAACTTGTTGTTTTCTACTACATGTCATCCCCAAACTGATGGCTAAACGGAGGTTGTGAACCGCACATTCTCCATGATGTTGCGGGCTATTTTGAAGAAGAACCTGAAGCTGTGGGAAGAGTGTCTTCCTCATGTGGAGTTTGCTTACAACCGTGCACTGCACTCAACTACCATGGTAAGTCCTTTTCAGGTAGTGTATGGTTTCAATCCTCGTGCTCCAATTGATTTGTTGCCTCTTCCATCATCTGAAAGGGTCAATCTAGATGCTATGAAACGTGCTGAGTTTATTCTGAAACTGCATGAGACAACAAAAGAGAATATTGAACATATGAATGAAAGATATCGTACTGTTGGTAGTCATGGTAGAAAAGAATTTATATTTGCTCTTGGAGATCTTGTTTGGCTACATTTGCGTAAAGACCGCTTTCCTGAGTTACGAAAGTCTAAATTGATGCCTCGTGCTGATGGTCCTTTTAGGGTGCTGGAGCGTATAAATGATAAGGCATATAAAATTGAGTTGCCCGCCTTTTCGGGGTTAGCCCCACTTTTAACGTTTCAGATTTGCGCCCATACTTGGGAGAAGAAGATGAGCTTGAGTCGAGGACGACTCCAATTCAAGAGGGGCAGGATGATGAGGACATCACTCCTATGGATACGTCAACTTCTCCAACACTGCTTGTGCAAGGACCAATTACAAGGGCACGCGCACGTCAGCTAAATTAACAGGCGAGCTCGTTCCTAAGTTTATGTGAAACTACCGTAGAGGGCGAGTTACTACCTAATGATATTGTTCTTGTACTTAGGAATGATGGTTTGGATCAGCGAGGATGTCACGACGCACCGAGACGAGCCAAGGTTCGAGTTGATCCCGAGATGGACGCCGGTTCGGACTGCAGCGACATGTCTGTCTTCAAATGGACGCCCAGGCCACGTACGAAGTCCGTTTTCAACATTCTACCACTTCACGGAAAGCTTCAGAGATAAGCTTTCCAACGCATCTGGTCCTGCCGCGAAACTCTTTCTATGTCACCAGGAATCGTCCAAAAAGTGCGCACGAGACAGTCGGGCTGGTGCTGCGTCACCTCTTTTTGGGCCTTCGGCCCATGTATCTTAGTTAGGCTGCGACCTAAACCCTAGCCACCGCCTCTCTCTCTCTCTCATATACATACTCCGTAGCCGTCACAGGTAGACTTGGGGTTTTGCTTAGATTATTCTGCCTTTGCAGTTTCGCAGTAGATCGGTTTGTGGAACCCCAACTCGTGAACTTAATTCAATTTGATTTGTAATTTCCAGATTGCTTCTTCTACGTTTTTGCTTGTGCTCTTGATTCACTTGCAGGAATTAGCCTTCTTGGCGAGGTCAACCACGTCTTGGCACGGTTGATAACCAACGGAGCAGTAGTGTAGCGATTGCTGGGATCGATCAGTTTTGATCAGAAGCCAGATCGTCACGTCGAGATCTCCACCAAATCGACTTATCATCTACCTGACGGAAGATCGGGCATCCCGTGTTTCATCAGCGTCCAATTATGAAACCCTTGGAAGAAGAGGATGAATCGAAATATCGCTGCTACACCAAAACTCGGCACAAATAACCAACCAGATTGCCCCAGTGGATAAATATGGAATACGGAAACAAAAATAGCGATTGGAGAAGAAAATGCAATTGCATTATAAGGCCGCAATTGAACAAACCGAGCAAGTTCAAATTGACGTAACATGAAACCTATTAGTCCAAAAGCACCATAGAGAGCGACAAAAGTCCACAGACCGCCTAATTGACACCAACGAGTAAAATCCCCTTGTGCTTCCGGACCCCATAGTAGCAACAAAGAATGTGCTAAACTATTGGCAGGCGTGGAAATTGCCGCGGTTAAGAAATTGCAACCTTCCAAATAGGAACTAGCCAATCCATGAGTATACCAAGAAGTTACAAAAGTTGTCCCTGTAAACCAACTCCCTAAAGCGAAATAAGCACAAGGAAAGAGCAATAGGCCAGACCATCCTACAAAAACGAAACGGTCACTTCGTAACCAGTCATCCATAATATCAAATAGATCATTTTCTTCTTTAGTAACTCTACCAAGGGCTATAGTCATAGTGATCCTCCTATTCAATTACATCAACCATTTCCAAGCACCTCATATAACTTCTAAGGCATACGATAGTTTGATTATCTGTGGACGATTTATTTCTCGTTCAATGCCCTTTTCCAATGGTCTCGAAGATACAGTTTTATCTATGGGGTCTGAGGTAAATTCATGTATTTCTCATGATTTGATTCAATTAGTTCTTATACTATAGAAATAAACATTTGAATTCAGCAATACTCCATGGCTCCTATTTCAAAGTCTATCTTTTAAGGGAAAAATGAAAATAAAAGCAACCCCCCCTTTTCCCATTTGTTCTCTATTGCATTGGTGGAAGAACAAAAATAGGATTAGGATTCTGAAAAAAAAAAGAAAGATATTGAAAAATCAATTTTTGAAATAAATTTTTATGTGTAGCGGAAAGGAATTGCGATTTATTCTTATTCCTATAAAACATCCAGTAACAAGAAAAGAATATGAAATCGTAAATAGCAAAAAATTCTTGCCTTGTGTGGTCCAAGCTAAGGAAATACAAAAAATCTGCTTATACAATTTCACAATTTCATCTACATCGAATTTATATATCAGAATAGCGGATAGAGACATCATTCAAGGAGTCAAATCTACTTACTTTATCTTTCTTTCCCATTTTATGGTTGGTTTGATAAGAACACTTTTTGCTTTGTTGACAAATAATCGAAAAAGAGTTTTTGATTTTTTATATAACCCCTTTTTTATTATAACAAGCCCTATATAGAAATGAACCTATATATAGAAATGCCCGCTGAAGATAAAATCTATCTAATTGTCTCTCAACCAATATCGAATTTTAGAAAGAAAAAGCAAGAAATTTCTATTTTTTTATTAACATTAATAAAAAAGAATAGAACAAAAATGGAATTGGCAATATAATTTTTATGGACTTTTGAAAGAAAAAGGAAGGATTTTTTGCAATCGTTATTTTCTGACTTTGTCATATCACGGAATACTTTTGATTTGGAACGGTGAGAGATGGCTGAGTGGACTAAAGCGGCAGATTGCTAATCCGTTGTACAATTTTTTTGTATCGAGGGTTCAAATCCCTCTCTTTCCGCCCCCTCGGATCATTTCGAACTTTTGAATTGGAAGGAATTCTGACCCCCGGATTTTCTCATAGATAAATGTACGAAACAAATCAAATTTGTAAGACAAAATTTCAAATTTTTTTTTATTTTTACTCCTCACGCCCAGGATTACGTCCTGGGTCGTTAGATAAGAATCCAAAGATAAAGAGGGAAACAAAGAATATCACTATTGTGTAAACAAAAAGTTTTGAGAGTAAGCATTACATAATCTCCAAGATTTTATTTTTAAGGAATAGATTACCCGTTTTTCCTTACCACACAGATTCGCTAGGATGGGTTTTGTTTATTTTGACACCTAAAAATGCAAAATTCAATTCTTGAAAAGAATTGCAAGAATTCCTTTCTAATTCTAATAAGGACTTTTATTCTGTCGTTACCAAAAAATACTGGTCATATCAATATCAATAACAAAGGTATTGTGGGTACCTAAAGGTACCCCCTCAACGTAGGGGAAGGGCGTGGAAAAGCAGATCAAAATTCATTGATGCATCTATTCATTCAATATAAAATAAAAGAATTTGAATTTGAATTTTTTTTGAATGAATACATCATTCAATTTGGCAGACCAGGCAGAGTAGTAAAGATTTCATTGAAAACTTACAGCAGCTTGCCAAACAAAGGCTAATAGAAAAAAGAATAGAGGTATGACAGGCATAACATCCACGATTGGGTTAAAAATGGCATAAGCTTTGGGCAATTTGGTGAAGAAAAAACTAGTCGGATAAAGAACAAAATTAAAACAGATACAGGTTAAACTAAGTATATTAGGCATAACAAGCATTTCATTCTTGTAGATTAGATAATTTGAGATAATTTGATTTTGATTGAGTTATTTTTTTCTAAGGGAAAAAGGAAAAAGGCAGATTAAAAATCCTTTTTTCTTTGTCGGACTTTCCCAAACGCAAAATACCTCCTTGTATTCGCATTCTCAAATGAGAAGAGAATGGAAGAAATTCGACTTTCATATAATATCTTAATAGAATTCCATGTAATGATCAAATAATTTTTTTGGATTCTACATTTTCTGCATGTGTAGAATCCTAGCAAGAAAAAATCCCCTATTTTTTATGTAATTGAAGTGGGATTGACGAATAACTAATACTCATATTAGTGTTTATTAGTGTCGAATAAAACCGAAATGGGGCGTGGCCAAGTGGTAAGGCAGCCGGTTTTGGTCCCGTTACTTGGAGGTTCGAATCCTTCCGTCCCAGAATCCTTCCGAGGAAACAAAAGATGAGATAGTATTGTACCCCACACGAGACAAAAATTTGTTAAAGCTAATAATTATCTCTTATGAACTCTTAGATTATTTCTAAGAATTCATTTTCTTTCTCATAAAGCGTAATCAAGTGTAAAATTCAGTCAAATTGAATATCATTATTTTCATGAAAAATTTTGGTGTATCAGTTATGTCGCGCCCCGAAACTAGGACTACGACTACTCCTGTGGAGACCTAGCTTGCTGCAGCTAGTCCCATATATGCATACCTTTGACTTCCCAGGATAAGTCAAACACAAGAGTATATTCACATTGCAACAGAAAAACTTACAAAATATTTAAGCAGTGTGGCCTGCTGGCCTTAATATTACATAAAGAGATTACAATACCTTCGCGGCATTCAAGGTTTAGTTAAACCAAAATAAAAACTTCTACATAGTGGATGATGGGTGTCCCTTCCATAGTAAGAAGTTGACGGCAGAACAACACATCAGGGATCTGGCGGATCTGGCTCTCCTTCATCTTGGTCCAAGAAGTTCTCCTCACCTTCTTCTTGATCATGGTACGCTCCATCTACTGGGTTGAAGGTTGCAAGGGTGAGTACTTACGTACTCAGCAAGTCATAGGTAAGAGTAGATATATATAGTAGTATTGTTATGAATCTAGACTAGTCAAGAATTCTGGATGTTTGTAAAATAATCTTTTCTTTCATATCTCATCTCATGGCAGCACTTTTCATAACATAGCATCGCTATTCATGTTCACTAAATTATAGCACTACCGCGACATGTCGACACACGACAGCCCACGGTAGCACCCCTTATCATGACAACACATGTCATTTGGGTAATCTTGACTTATCAAATTTTATTTAGAAAACATACTTGTGCCACACCCCGTGGAATTAATCCACCGCAGCAGACTCCTATAAACCCGGGAGCTCAGAGTATTCGAATACGTTTTTAACTCTGCAAAGAGGTACCAATTTACCCGCAAGATATTCCACTTTCAAGCCCATCCTATCAATATGATTAGACCCTTCCTCACAACCATGTGTGAGTGGCAAGGTGGAGATAACAAGAACTTTTGTCATGTTTCACACACAATTCATCCCTAACCCTGTGGATCTCTCGCGAACCACAGTTGTGGCGGGCTATACCCCCACCCCCAAGCCTCTTCCCATTACTGGGTCAGCGTGCATGATCACATTCAGTGATACGTGGAGGAGCCACACTCCGTGAAATTAGTGTATTGTTTTTCATCTCATACAGGGGTTTCATGTGCGATCCACACAAGTACTTGTTCAGGCCTGTCCCATACCAGGCTTGCGGTTAGCACGTTGGTCATGCCACTAGACACACAACACAATGTTCTAGTCCTTATATGTCAGTGAGCATATCATACCACAAACCATGCACCTATAGTGCCTGCACATCCAGTGCAGCCAAGCACATCCAGTGCTAGTACCACCATTCCATACCAAAACCCTGGTCACGACTAAGGGTTTTATTTCATGAATATATATAAATATATATATATTAATTCGTGGCTCACTACTTGATCATTTCACATTTCACAGGCATCCAGCCTAGTACTGCCAAATCATATCTCAACCATTCTTTCACATGCAATATTACTTATATTCAAGGTCATATCATAGCAACTCATAAAATATCGGTTTAAGATGATCAAGACTGTGACTTGCCTTCCACGTCGTAAGAAACAGCAGTTGATGTCGGATCAGCAGTGAAGTCCTCGAACTCTGGCTCCGACTCTGAGCAAAGATTAAGCAAGCAATCAAGAATCACAACCTTTTCAATACATTATTATACTACATGCAATAATGCAAAGATGAAATGTCTCGATGATTCTAGAATAATTAGGTTTAGAAGCTGATTAAGGCTAACCCACCGAATTGGGGCTGAAGATGGGTGCTAGGGAGTTTTAGGGTTCCAGAGTATGGAAATGACATTAAGTCCGCGGCTGGTTTGCCCAAAATCGACGAATGTCTTCAGGTTGACATTCGGTTCAAGGCGTCGACAAAGGGTCAATGGTTGCTAGAGGGCTCAACTCAAGTTGTGACAGAAGAAGAAAATGTAGATCACAACATCAGGAGTCTAAGGGACAAAGTCATTTTCAAAATGCACATATGAAAGGAAGTGAAAATGGCTAATGCCACTGGCTGGCATAGACTGGCATTGGACTCACATGGCTAGAAACTAGGGCTTGCCATATCTTTTGATCTAGGGCTCCAATTGATGCACTACTTTGTCTGGGAGATAGAAATTTGTAGAAGGAACAATTTACTCAACAAGCTCTAGGGCAAGAGATGGCCGAAAAGAGGTGAAAACCGGTGAAGAACACGGTGGCGACACGGCACAGTGAAGCCACTGGACATGATCTTAGCATAGCGATAACTGGCAATTCTGTGCAGATTCAGGGATCGAGCTAGTAGAGGAAAGTGTTCAGTAGATCAAGGCGAAGATGCTAGACAAGGTGGCATTGACAGCGGTGGCATGCTGGTGGCACGGCAGTGAAGGGTAAAACACTCAAATCAGGATTTGGTGCTGCGCTGCTAAGACTTGAGGTTGTTGAAGCTAGCTAGAGCTAAGTGGTACTGTTTGAAGCAGTGGGTTCGACTGGAGATGGCACGGCGGCGAACGGCGACAAGCTGCACCGGAGAAGAAGACGGCTTCAACGGCAACAAAGCGATGTAATGATTCAAACTCCAATTTGAAGGCATAGTTGAGTTCCTGGGCAGCTTCAGATAGTGTGGATGAAGAGAATCGGCCTAAGGCAGCGTCGGCGAGGAAAACAACACCGCGGCCAGAGAAGAAGGGATAAATTGGGCGAAATCGATACACAACCTTAAAGCTCAATTGCTCGCTGTGAGAGCAGTAGGGAGGTGAGATGAATCTTCTGGTAACGTCAATTCGGCCGGAGAAAATGGTGGTGCGGCCTGGCGACATGAGCCGGTCACCGGTGGCGCGCGAGGAAGGGGAAAAGTCCAATTCTAGCTTAATTTTGAAATCTCGATGCACAGGCTTGTTTGGAATACTTGACTGATCAATTTCTTCCACTACAGCAAAAGCTAATTTGAATTGGAGTAGATGCAATTGCTGGAATAGGCGTTTGCTAATTACGGCGATTGCCGGCGATAGAATTCACTGGGGCTCGATTAAATGCTGTAATATGATAAGGTAAACAGGAGACACGTACTGGTCACTTCAATATAGAGGTTGATACAGTGAAATGGCTTGGCAGCTTGCTCCTCCTCGGCGGTTCGCCGGAGAAGAAGAAAAGGTGGATTTAACGGCTAAAATAGCTCTGAAGTGCAATGGTGAAGACAAAGTCGATTTGGGCGGGTATTTATAGGCGCGGGATGAAGCTTGCTACGCTGGAGGCCGTGGAGCTTGTGCCAATGAAGCTTTGAGTTGAAGCAACGGCGACAATGGCACACGCACGCATGCAGGTTCAACTTTCCCGCTGGCGCGCGCGCCGCTGTTGCGCTGACATTGACTGCCACGGTGATGACCGAGGTGCAGACATGTGCACCCATGCAAAGTCAGGTGAACATGAGCACTGCGAAGGTCGGCGGCGACGATCACGATGACACAGCGCTCTGGTCGCGGTCGCAGCAGCCCTGATCGAAACTATGCACTGCACGCAGTGGTCGATGTCGAAGGGCTGGTGATCTGGTCGCAAATGGTTGCCCTGGTCATGAACAGCTGCTCCGGTCAAAGAAGCTGTGCCCTGGTCGATGGCGGGTGAAAGGGATCTAGGATATCGACTAGAGGGGGGTGAATAGGCGATTTTAACAAATTAACAATTAATCAAACAATTAATATTAAATGAGAGCAAATAACTAACACAAGATGAACAATGAACAATTTTAACACAAGGATATATCTCGTGGTCTCGGTGATTTGCCGATCACCCCTAATCCACGTTGAGGCAAACTCAAATCTCTAACCGCTCCTCTATCTAGTCAACCTTCTCTCGAGAAGTGACCTAGATCTTGAGCCGGATTAGTGTGATGAGCTATCCAAACCTCGATTTCACTAATGATGCACTTTACCGCTCTGGCAAGGCGTGCTCAACCCTTTCACAAGACGTTTTGAGGCTTCTTCACAATCTTCCTTGAAGAGCTCTCAAAAACCTTCTTCCTAGCCCTCTAGGAGCTGGCAAACTCCAAGAGTAACAAGCCAGTGATGATCGCTTATCCTTCTTCTAGTGCCACACGATTGATTTAGTGATCTAAATGTAATGCACTAGAAGATCTCTAATGCACACTCTCACAAATTCAAGAATTAGAAACCTAGAGTGTATGAAACTTGCTTAAGCTCTCAAAGATGATGACTATGTTCAAAATATGCCAAAGGGTTATGAACAGGGCCGAGCATGGGAGTATATATACCCCCCACAATAAATATAGCCGTTACAGGCCGTTGGGAGAAAAAGATCACTTGGCGGTCAGATCGCAGGTATAAGCCCGGTCAGACCGCCGCAATTGCAACGGCATTAATCAAGCGCAATAAATGCTCACCTGCCCTTGTCAGGCACACGCACGGTCAGACCAGAGCCAATTGCGGTCAGACCGTGAAATTGTCCAGAGACGACATAGTTTCTGGACACGTTATACGGTCAGGCTGAAAATTACGGACAGACCGGCCAGACGGTCAGACCGTAGTTCAAAAACACGGTCAGACCGATTTCTCGGTCAGACCGGTCTAACAAACGGTCAGACCGTAATAACACAATAAATCAGAAAGATAGGTCATGAAGTACCAGGAGACTGACCTAGGTTTTTACCTACTGACAGACCGACCTTTTAAAGGAATAAACTACACTTTGACATAACGTCGGTCAGTTCGAAAACCAATTCGGTCAGTCCGTCTATTCGGTCAGACCGACTGAGACAGAGTTTGGCAGAAAAGAGTTGAAACAAGCTTTTTCAAAGTATATGACCTTCAAGTATGCAATGCAAGTTGATTTTATGATTTGTGGCACATAGATGAAGTATTTCGTGATACATCACATGCTCCTCTTAATAGTACGGTGACTATCCTAAAATCCAGTTAAAATTCTTCTCTAAGAACCTTAGACCGGTAGAATAGAAAAAGGTCCTATTCCGTACCATTGCCTCTTTGCTCAATCTCCTTTCTTCATCATGTAGCTCTTTCTTTGTCTTTCATTATCCTGTCTTTTGAGTTTGATCTTGACACAACTTAATAGGTAACGTTAGTTCAACATTTGTAATTGTCATTAAATACCAAAACACTCTTTAGGGGCCTAGAAGCGACAGCGGGCCGGTGGTTGTTGGTCAGAAACAGCCAATTGGATTGAATTGCAAAATCTAAAAATTGGCTTTGGACTGAATTGTAATTTCTGACTTAGAGATAGTTAATTTGCAATATGATTTCATAGATGAGTATAAACTTAATCCTTGTAGTCATCTAGCAAGAAATTTGGTAAAATCTGGCATGATTTGATGATTTTCGATATAACCCGAAAATAGAGTATTTTAGGGTAATTAAGATCTGAGTTTTGATCGATTTTGAATTCTGGCCTCTAAGATGGGATTTTAGAATCTGGACAGAAGGGAAAATTGTATCAAATAGCATTTGGAAGAGATGTACTGAAGAAATTCTAAATTTGGAGTTAATCTGAAGATTTCAGCCTTTTTGGGTTTCTAGATATAAGAAAAAGGACTGATTTGCGATACAATTTGGACTAATATGTGAAAAAGGCTTAAATGAAGAAATCTGGTTGCCAACTTTCTGGATTAAGGTATTGGCATACCCATGATTATAATCCAAGAATAATCTGGTCTGAATTAGGTCAAGACTTGACTAAATCTGAGTTCAGAGTATTTAGGGTAATTAGGATATTAATTAGAATCCTATTTTCGAAAACAGAAAGGGATGGATAGATCTGGGAGTTAGAGATGGAATTGAATCTGGCTTCTGAAGGCTTTTATGTTCAGAGTAACTGATAGATCACATCTGAGAAATCTGATCTTGATTTAGGTCTACAGGATAGATTTGGGAATTTTAGGGCTTGAGATAAATTAGAGTCTGACTGATCTTGCTACTACTACAGATTCATGCATGCATGATGTTCATGAAAAAGGAAGTTTTTACCCCTAAACTCAGGGTGTTACAAGTTACATTCAGGATATGCCTGTACTACTCATTACTCATATGAGTTTTGAAATTCGAACTTAGATAAACTTTATGTTCCATATCTATGAAATGGAATTCTTACATGATGCATTCGGCATCCAATGTCAAAAAAGGACCTCTCCAGTTCTTTAGAACTAAAGTAAGTAAATAAAAAGAAAATAAAGGGTGCATGGTACCCTAATTCTATATTTCATGGTCAGATTAAAGAGTAGGAAGTTTTTAATTTCAGCATAGGTCTTAAAACTTTTGACCAAGGTTGACGTGGGACAAAAGAAAAAGAGTTTCTATTCTATGGATATTGACTCGTTTTTTGTATTTTAGATATTATCTGATTTGCAAATATCCATTTGTAAATCAATGGAATGTGAGAATTAGAGAGAAATCCACATATTCTGTCTACTCGACAATCGAATTGATTGAAAAAATTTCAATTTCACGTAAAATACTGTATAAAAAATGAGACATATGTATCTATGTTATAGATATATTTTTGTTTTATTATTTAGTAAAAAGTGTCATTCTTTGATTATGCGAAAACGATCTCGATCTGTGATTCTTTAAATATCCATGATAATAAATCCCAGTAAGGATAAGGTAAGAACTGTTCGTTGTATAGAATGGATTCGAAAAAATTATACTTCTCTGATTTTGGATTCAGAGTTGCTTCTTTTCTTTTAGGTATTTTCCTTTAGGTAAAAGAAAGAATACTATAAGTCAAAGTAAAGACCTTAATTTGAGTTCAGACGCAATGCTTTTTTTTACTTCATTTTTTTCTTTCTTTTGGTACTCGAGTCGAAGAAGTACGAGAATTCTATAACTCTACCAAAAAACTTTCAACCTATTCATTGGAATAGTTTATTTAGTTAATAGTTAATTGCTTTTGTTACGGGAGTAGAAATATATTGCTAGTATATAGTAATTAAATTAATTAAACTTTTTTTTTTGGAGGTTGATAATTTATTTGTTGGCGAAAAGTCGACCCTTCTCATTTTAGGATTGATCATCCCGAGTACTCTATTGAGGATGGAAATTCACTAATAAATAAGTCTTAAGCAAACTTGTTTATTCGTCTTTTTCGAACTATGTTTCATTCATATGATATAATATGGGTTTAAATAAATTGGATCCTTGCGGAGTCTTTCCCGATAAATACTTATTTCTTTTATTCATATTTTTCCATAGATAGCAAGTTTTAATTAGTATACAAAATACTAAACTAAACCAATGACTATTCATGATTCCATCCATATTGGATCAATTCCCTATACCACTTTGCAATGAAATTATAGGAATGTTATGGTAAAACTTCGTTTAAAACGATGTGGTAGAAAGCAACGTGCGACTTGAAGGACATGATCGATTGTGGATTTTGCTATCCATCATTTTCCATAGTAATGAAGATGCTCTTGACTCGACATAGTTTGTTCTATTCTTCCCGAACCGAATTTGTGCTGGGTTGTTTGTAAGTAAATAGTACATGATGAAGCTCGAGAGGACCTAATTGATTTTTTTTTATCAAGGGAAAGAATCTAGGGTTAGTGAAAACTAATAAATTAGGCCAACTTTGTCAGTCTATCCATAATATAGAATAGATATCGAAAGGGTAAAATAAGGAGAAAGGCCAATTTAGGAAGATGGTAAAACTATTTCGATTAAAAGTCTATCAGAATCAATCGTTCATATTCAATTTCTATTTCTATTGAAGAGGTAAATGCTTTTTCTATAGAAGGAAATAAGAAAAAGGGTATGTTGCTACTCTTTTGAAAGAAAAAAGAATACAAATTCCCGAAGTAAGGTCTAAACCCAAGGATTTCACAAATTAAAGATAAAGGATTCCGGAATAAGTAAACACGATTTTCAATTGTCTCAACATCAACAATAGAATTGGATCAGAATAAGGAATAAAAGTCAATTTGTTCGAGAATCGATTCGTTCGAGATGAGACAAAGAAAAGAGTTTAAAGACGACTCAAAAAATTTTGAAGGATTTTTTCCTTTGAACTCTGTCAGTCAAAATTACCCAACTTGAGTCACGAGTATAAATGAAATTTATTTTTTCTATATAGTCTAATTTATATCTACTTGTGTTATAGACAAAAATTCGAATCATTTGTCTCGACTCGTATGAGGAGAAAACCTTCTATACGTTTCTAGGGGGGCATTGTTTATCTACATCTATCCCAATAAGTTGTCTATCGAATCGTTGCAATTGATGTTTGATCTCAAAGAGAAGGAAGAGATCTTCGAAAAGTAGGTTTTTATGATCCGACAAAGAATCAAACTTGTTTAAATATTCCAGCTATTCTCTATTTCCTTGAAAAGGGTGCTCAACCTACAAGAACTGTTTATGATATTTTAAGGAAGGCAGAATTCTTTAAAGATAAAGAAAGAACTTTGAGTTAATTGAAAAACTAAATGAATAAAAAAGAAATAGGGGGTCACTAGTATCTATCGTTGCCTAATTATTTCATTTAGGCATAATTTGCCTCTTTCTTATTCCTATTTTTGACTTGATTTATGTCGTGCCAATCCAACATAAGTCCTTATTTTATTTATTTATTTATTTTCTATCTAATTTGTTTTCTTAACATTGAGTTTCCATTGACAAAGGTCTATTGAACGAATAGAATTTGTAGATAAATGGGTCTCTTTATCCTCACCCATACTTTATTTATCCTTGCTCCATATTGGGTTTTTCTTCCTACACTTCGCGCAAATGATAGGGTTGCCCTGTTTTTGTACTCTCATACAAAAGATTTCTTTTAAAGAAAAAAAGAAAGAAATTGCTAAAAAATGACAATTTTGCCATCGCAATTGAGGCCGATGTTTTTTTTCACCTTATTGAAATTTAACCTGATTTGTTCATTTTGGTATTTGAGTGTTTCTAATTGGTCATAAAATCTTTCTTTTGATGTCTTGTTAGTTCAATGTTTTGGCAGGGGCGTGCAGTGTGATTCCATTGATTTTTGGGTTTCGATTATATCTAATATCCTATTTTATCTGGGTTGCTAACTCAATGGTAGAGTACTCGGCTTTTAAGTGTGACTATGATTTTTTACACATTTGGATGAAGCAGAAATTTGTCTAGACTATTGGTAGAGTCTAGAAGGCCACGACTGATCCTCAAGGGTAATGAATGGGAAAAACAACATGTCATAATAAAATCAATTTCTTATTTTTGATTTTTGGAAGGGAACACAAAATTTCTTATTTTCTGGGTCTAGTGAATAAATGGATAGAGCCTGGCTCCAATTCTAGTAAAATAAAAAGCAACGAGCTTAAATTCTTAATTGGAATGACTCCCCGATCTAATTAGACGTTAAAAATAGATTAGTGCCTGATGCGGGGAAAGGGTGGGTTTTCCTATGAGTGGACCCTTTTTTTTTCTTTTTTTAGAAATGCTAATTATTCTTGATTATGGGTTGGATTGAAAGGGGATATTATGGATTGAATGTGTAAAAGAAACAGTATATTGATAAAGAGAATGTATTCCAAAGTCAAAAGAGCGATTGGCTTGCAAAAATAAAATAAAAGATTTTTTATCTTTTGTAATTAGAACAAACATAAACTAATTGGATAGAAAAGGAGCAGAAAAAGATCCATGGATTAGACTTTCTTTCTTTTCTTTCCGGGGTATGTATTAAAAAATACAAAATACAATACCCTGTTCTGACCGTATTGCACTATGTATCATCATTTGATAAACCGAGAAATGCTTTTTTTCTCTGATTCAAGTAGAAAGAAATGAAATTCGAAAAATTTGAAGGTTATTTAGAAAAACAGAAGTCTCGTCAACAATACTTCGTCTACCCACTTCTCTTTCAGGAGTATATTTATGCATTTGCTCATGATCATGGTTTAAATGGTTCCGAACCCGTGGAAATTCTTGGTCGTAATAACAAGAAATTTAGTTCAGTACTTGTGAAACGTTTAATTATTCAAATGGATCAACATAATTTTTGGATTAATTCGGTTAATCATCCTAACCAAAATCGATTTATTGATCACAAAAATTATTTTTATTCTCAATTTTATTCTCAGATTATATCTAAGGGGTTTGCGATTGTTGTGGAAATTCCATTCTCGCTACGAGGACTATCTTGTCCGGAAGAAAAAGAATTACCAAAGTTTCAGAATTTACGATCTATTCATTCAATATTTCCCTTTTTAGAAGACAAATTTTTGCATCTACATTATCTATTACATATAGAAATACCTTGTCCTATCCACTTGGAAATCTTGGTTCAACTCCTTCAATGCCAGATCCAGGATGTTCCATCTTTGCTTTTAATGCGATTCTTTGTCAACTACTATTCTAATTGGAATAGTCTCATTACTTCAATGAAATCAATTTTTATTTTGAAAAAAGAAAATAAAAGACAATTTTGATTCTTATATATTTCTTATGTATCAGAATGTGAATTTTTCTTGTTTTTTCTTCGTGAACAATCTTCTTGCTTACGATTAACATCTTCTGGAACCTTTCTTGAACGAATCATCTACTGTAGGAAGATGGAACATTTTGGGGTAATGGACCCTGGTTTTTTTTGGAAAACCGTATGGATCTTTATGGACCCTCTTATGCATTATGTTCGATATCAAGGAAAGGCAATTCTTGCATCAAAAGGAACTCTTCTTTTGATGAAGAAATGGAAATGTTACCTTGTCCATTTCTGGCAATATTTTTTTTATTTTTGGACTCAACCGCGAAGGATCCATCTAAACCAATTAACAAACTCTTGCTTCAATTTTCTGGGGTATCTTTCAAGAGTACCAATAAATACTTTGTTAGTAAGGAATCAAATGCTGGAGAATTCATATCTAATAGATACTCAAATTCAAAAATTCGTTACCGTAGTCCCTGCTATTCCTCTCATTGGATCCTTATCGAAACTTCAATTTTGCACTGGATCAGGGCATCCTATTAGTAAACCAATTTGGACTGATTTATCAGATTGGGATATTCTTGATCGATTTGGTCGGATATGTAGAAATCTTTTTCATTATCATAGTGGATCTTCGAAAAAACGGACATTGTATCGATTGAAGTATATAGTTCGACTTTCCTGTGCTAGAACTTTAGCTCGTAAACATAAAAGCACAGTACGAACTTTTATGCAACGATTAGGTTTGGTATTTTTAGAAGAATTTTTTACGGAAGAAGAGAAAGTTCTTTCTTTGATTTTCACCAAAACAACCCCTTTTCTTTCCATGGCTCACACAGTGAGCGTATTTGGTATTTGGATATTATCCGTATCAATGATCTGGTGAATCTTGATAATTAATTATCAGGCAAAACTACTAAAATAGAAATGATCGATAAATGGTCAAGAGAAAACTTGCACATTTTCAATTCTGAAATGTTCCTTGTAATATAGTTTACTATGATAGTAGGTGAATTAACTTACTAGCTAAAAAAATTAGTAGACTTCCTCTTCGGAATAGAAATTGGCTATTTCTACATAGGGAAAGTCGTGTGCAATGAAAAATGCAAGCACGATTTGGGGAGGGATTTTTTCTCTATTATAACAAGGAAAAATTATCTACTCCATCCGACTAGTTCCGGGTTCGAGTCCCGGGCAACCCATATGGAAAATAGAAAAGGACAATTTGAGTTTTGAATTTTCACTCGCCTCATTTACATACACAATTTTTAGGTTTAGGTTTGGTGAATGGTGAATGGTGAATTTAGTTATATGGATAGCTACTTGTTGGGACTGGCTTGGTTGACATTGGTATATAGTATATGTTATACTGTTAAATAACAAGCCTTCTATTATCTATTTTCTTTCTAGTTAATATGTGTGCTTGGGAGTCCTTGCAATTTGAATAAACTAAGATCTTATCATGATTGCAATTTTAGAGAGATGCGAAAGTACAAGCCTATGGGGTCGCTTCTACAACTGGATAACTAGCACACAAAATTGTCTTTACATTGGATGGTTCGGTGTTTTGATTATCCCTACCTTATTGACCGCAACTTCTGTATTTATTATTGCCTTCATCGCTGCTCCCCCAGTAGATATTGATGGTATTTGTGAACCTGTTTCTGGTTCTTTACTTTATGGAAACAACATTATCTCTGGTGCCATTATTCCTACTTCTGCGGCAATCGGTTTGCACTTTTACCCAATCTGGGAAGCTGCATCTGTTGATGAGTGGTTATACAATGGCGGTCCTTATGAGCTAATTTTTCTACACTTCTTACTTGGTGTAGCTTGTTATATGGGTCGTGAATGGGAACTTAGTTTCTGTCTGGGTATGCGTCCTTGGATTGCTGTTGCATATTCAGCTCCTATTGCAGCTGTTGCGGCTGTTTTCTTGATTTATCCTATTGGTCAAGGAAGTTTCTCCGATGGTATGCCTTTAGGAATATCTGGTACTTCCAACTTTATGATTGTATTCCAGGAAGAGCACAACATCCTTATGCATCCATTTCACATGTTAGGTGTAGCTGGTGTATTAGGCAGTTCCCTATTCAGTGCTATGCATGGTTCCTTGGTAACCTCTAGTTTGATCAGGGAAACCACTGAAAATGAATCTGCTAATGAGGGTTACAAATTTGGTCAAGAGGAAGAGACTTACAATATTGTGGCCGCTCATGGTTATTTTGGCCGATTAATCTTTCAATATGCTAGTTTCAATAAATCTCATTCTTTACACTTCTTCTTGGCTGCTTGGCCTATAGTAGGTATCTGGTTCACTGCTTTAGGTATTAGTACTATGGCATTCATCCTAATTGGGTTCAATTTCAACGAATCTGTAGTTGATAGCCAAGGTCGTGTTATTAATACTTGGGCTGATATCGTCAATCGTGCTAATCTTGGTATGGAAGTAATGCACGAATGTAATGCTCACAATTTCCCTCTAGACCTGACTGCTCTTGAAGTTCCATCTCTTAATGGATAAAACTTTTCTGTCAAGGAAAGTTCCAACTGATTGACATATAGGATTTTTGAAGGAAGGAAAGCCAGAAATACCCAATATTTTACCAAGATATTGGGTATTTCTGAATCTTTCTATTCTGAATTAAGATTAAGTTAACGACGAAATTTCGTATCATTACGACGAGATTTAGTATCCTTTCTTGCACTTTCATAACTTGTGAAATTCCGAGTAGGCACGAATTCCCCCAATTTATGACCTACCATAGAATTTGTTATCTAAATAGGTATATGTTCCTTTCCATTATGAATCGCGATTGTATGGCCAACCATTGTGGGTAGAATGCTAGATGCCCGGGACCACGTTACTATTGTTTCTTTCTCCTCCTTCATATTGACCTTTTCGATTTTTACCAATAAATGATGAGCTACAAAAGGATTCTTTTTTTCCGTGTAACAGCTGATTACTCCTTTTTTCCATTTTAAAGTGGCATTCTATGTCCAATATCTCGATCGAAGTATGGAGGTCAGAATAAATAGGATAATGATGAATGGAAAACAGAGAAAATCCTTTAGCTGGATAAGGGGCGGATGTAGCCAAGTAGATGAAGGCAGTGGATTGTTAATCCACCATGCGCGGGTTCAATTCCCATCGTTCGCCCATCACATTATTGAAAATTCCAAAAATGCGATTTTCCATATTCCTATTTACGTATTTACTTACGGCGACGAAGAATAAAACTATCACTATATTTTTTCCTTTTCCTAGTTCTTCTTCCAAGCGCAGGATAACCCCAAGGGGTTGTGGGTTTTTTTCTACCAATTGAGGCTTTCCCTTCACTGCCCCCATGGGGGTGGTCCACAGGGTTCATAACTACCCCTCTTATTACGGGGCGTTTACCTAGCCAACACTTAGATCCAGCTCTACCCAAACTTTTTTGGTTCACCCCAACATTACCCACTTGTCCGACTGTTGCTAAGCAGTTTTGGGATATCAAACGGACCTCCCCAGATGGTAATCTTAATGTGGCCGATTTACCCTCTTTTGCAATTAGTTTCGCTACAACACCTACTGCTCTAGCTAATTGCCCACCCCTTTCACGTGTGATTTCTATGTTATGTATGGCCGTGCCTAAGGGCATATCGGTTGAAGTAGATTCTTCTTTTTTCTCAAAAAACCCCTTCCCAAACTGTACAAGCTTTTTCCAAAGCATACAGCTTTCTAGATGTATATCACGATCTCTAGATAGATGGATCTTATATGAATCGTATGATGAAGTACCACATGAGTGGATATATAGGAAAGGAATCCAAATCTACTGAATCACTCATGTTATGCTCTTCTACATCCTAGGTCTCCGCGTTCCATCATCTGGCTTATGTTCTTCATGTAGCATTTAGATTGAATGACTCTATGAAATTACGTTGATACTTCCACATATTATGGGTAACATAGGAGACATCCCTATTTTCCCCCGGGGGTCTTAATTACCACTGCTTAGCTTTCAATTCGCCTCTGACCATCAAATTAAATGTGAATAACCCGTCCTCCTCTCTTTGAAACAAGGGGCGCTTCTGGTTCTGTGCGTGCTTCAAACAATTTTGTCTTCTCCATATTACCATATCTCTAGAGTCAATAATTTTCTATGAGGAACTATTGAACTCAATCACTTGCTGCCGTTACTCAACAGTTTTCTGTTCAGGTCTATCCCGTAGAGGTAGTCAAATTGGATCAGTGATCAATTTCTAGGTTTCGTCGTAAACCAAATTGGTTACTTCCAATTACGTAAATCAATAATTCAAACCGCATTCAAAGGTAGGGCATTTCCCTTTGATATAGGAACTTTTGTACCAGAAACAATAGTATCTCCAATTATAGCCCCTCTGGGATGTAAAATATATCTCTTCTCACCATCCCCATAGTGTATGAGACAAATGTATGCATTTCAATTTGGGTCGTATTCTATGGTTAGGATTCTACCAGATATGTCTTTTTGATTCCGTCAAAAATCGATTTTACGGTATAGGCGCTTATGACCTCCCCCTCTATGCCTTGCGATAATGATTCCTCTGGCATTACGACCTTTACCACAACGGTGCCGTCCATGGATCAAATTATTTCGTGGATTGGATTTCACTTGCCTGTCTACGGTTCCCTTGCGTGTGCTCGGGATAGGAGCTTTGTATAAATGTCTCGCCGTGTTATTAAGTATTTTTCTTTAAGTTCTTTTCTCTATCTAGAAGTGGAATAGAATAACCCGGTTGAAGGATAATGATCATACGTCTGTAATGCATTGTATGTCCCAGAATAGGCCCCATTCTTCTACCCTTTCCGGGTAGTCGATGACTATTCACAGCTACTACCTTAACACCAAAGAAGAGTTTGACCCAATGCTTTATTTTTGTCCTAGTGAATCCTGATTCGACATTAGCAGTATATTGATTCTTTCCCAATAAACGAAGAGTTTTTTCTGTAAATACTGCGTATTTGATTCCATCCATAAATCTACTTTCCCTCCTATGCTCTGAGTTCTAGTATCGATAAGAATTGGAGTTCTTATTGTTCTTATGTTATGGTATGAATATACCATACCAATTCGTTATGTATGGATGTTGGATGAGATTCCATGGATAGAGAGCCAGTTCCGATAGACTTATTGAATGTTCCCGTTAGCGTGCATCTAGCAGGAATTGAACCCGCAAATTTTCCAATTATGAGTTGGGCGCTTTAACCATTCAGCCATGGATGCTTAACAGGGATCATCGTACATCGCAAATAACCAATTTTCATATAGAAAGACATATCATAGAAAAATGAAATCGAAAATATTCGGAGATGGCAAATATTCGGAGATGACTATGAAAACACCTCTCTGGATCCTCGAATTGAAAGAGAGATTGAGAGGGATCAAGAATCCTAATTCTCGCTATTTGGAATGGATCCAATTCTATTGAGTCTAGCTCATAGTGATCATTTCTCTTTAGCAAAGAATGACCTTGGTTATCAAATGATTGAACAACCGGGATCCATTTACTTATGATACCTAGTTGACATTTGTCGTGCCCTGAAATTGGGACTACGACTACTCACGTGGAGACCTAGCTTGCTGTAGCTAGTCCCATATATGCATACCTTTGACTTCCCAAGATAAGTCAAGCACAGGAGTATATTCACATTGCAGCAGAAAAACTTATAAAATATTTAAGCAGTGTGGCCTGCTGGCCTTAATATTACATAAAAAGATTACAATGCCTTCGCGGCATTCAAGGTTTAGCTAAAGCAAAATAAAAACTTCAACACAGCTGATGATGGGTGTCCCTTCCACAGTAAGAAGTTGACGGCAGAACAACACACATCAGGATTTTGACGGAACTGACTCTCCTTCTTCTGGATCCACAAAGTTCTCCATGCCTTCATCTTAAACATGGAACGCTCCATCTACTGATTTTGTAGGTTGCAAGGGTGAGTACTTACGTACTCAGCAAGTCATAGGTAAGAGTAGATACATATAGTGGTGTTGTTATGAACCTGGACTAGTCAAGAATTATGGATGTTTGTAAAATAATCTTTTCTTTCATATCTCATCTCATGGCAGCACTTTTCATAATATAGCATCGCTATTCATGTTCACCAAATTATAGCACTACCGCGACACGTCGACACACGACAGCCCACGGCAGCACCCCTTATCATGACAACACATGTCATTTGGGTAATCTTGACTTATCAAATTTTATTTAGAAAACATACTTGTGCCACACCCCGTGGATTTAATCCACCGCAACAGACTCCTATAAACCCGGGAGCTCAGAGTATTCGAATACGTTTTTAACTTTGCAGAGAGGTACCAATTTACCCGCAAGATATTCCACTTTCTAGCCCATCCTATCAATATGATTAGACCCTTCCTCACAACCATGTGTGAGTGGCAAGGTGGAGATAACAATAACTTTTGTCATGTTTCACACACAATTCACCCCTAACCCTGTGGATCTCTCGCGAAGCACAGTTGTGGTGGGTTGTACACAAACCCCCACCCCAAATGCCTCTTCCCATTACTGGGTCAGCGTGCAATCACATTCAGTGATATGTGTAGGAGCCGCACTCCGTGTAAAATTGTGCATCACTTCCCATCTCATGCAGGGGTTTCATGTGCGATCCGCATAAGTACTTGTTCAGGCCTGTCCCATACCATGCTTGCGGTTAGCACGTGTTTCACGCCACTAGACGCACAACATAAGGTTCTAGTCCTTATATGCCAGTGATCACACCATCCACAAACCATGCACCTTCAGTGCCTGCTATCCTTTGCAGTTAAGCACCTCCAGTGCTACCGCCATTCCAAACCAAAATTCTGGTCACGGCTAGGGGTTTTATTTCATGAATATATATAAATACATATATAATAGTTCATGGCTCACTATTTGATCATCTCACATTTCACAGGCATCCAGCCTAGTACTGCCAATTCATAATTCAACCATTTTTTCACATGAAATATTACTTATATTCAAGGTCATATCATAGCAACTCATAAAATATAGGTTCAAGATGATCAAGAATATGACTTGCCTTCCGCGTCGTAAAATACAGCAGTCGATGTCGAGTCTGCGACGAAGTCTTCGAACTCGGGCTCTTGATCTACTCTCCAATCAAACAAGCACACAAAGATCACAAACTATTTTAAATACTTTAAAATCTATATGCAACATGCTTTTAAGAGAAAAGATCTTGGCGATGATGAAACGGACTGAGATTGCAAGTTGATCTGGGTCAAAACCCTGGAATTTATAGAATATGAGCTAAGGATGGTGTTAGAAATTCTTAGGACTTCAAGGCTGCAATATGGACATCAAGTCCACGGCTTTTTTGCCCAAAATCGACGAATGTCTTCAGGTCGACATTCGGTTCAAGGCATTCACAAAGGATCAATAGTTGATAGAGGGCTCAATTCAAGTTGTGACAGAAGAGGAAAATGTAGATCACAACATCAGGATTCTAAGGGACATAGTCATGCTCAAAATGCATGGATGGAAGTAGGTAAAAAGTTCAATGCCACTGGCTGACATAGACTGGCATTGGGCTGACATGGCTAGAAAATAGGGTTTGCCATATCTTTTGATCTAGGGCTCCAATTGATGCACCACTTTGTCTGGGAGATAGGCCTTGATAACAGGAACAAATGACACAACAGGTTCCAAGGCTGAAGATGGCCGGAAAGTGGTGAAAACCGGCGAAGAACACGGTGGCTGGAGTTTCAAGTCATTGCACTGGACAGAAATTAGGACATAGCCATAGCTTTTGATTTAGACCAAATTAGATGTCGAGCTAGTAGACAAAAGTGTTTAGGAGATCAAGATGCATCTAAGGGACAAGGTGGCTGGAACTGGATCGGCCGGGAACAGATTTCCGATAGCCGGCGCCGGAGAAGAAGACACTAGATTTGGGGGTTTTCGCTACACAGGGTTTGAACTCAATTCCTTGCTGGGGAGTAAGAGGGATGCATAAGGAAGCTGTTGACACAATCAATTTGGTCGGAGCATCACCGGAGAAGTCTGGCGGCGAGAGCCGGCGACTTGTGAGGCTCAAACTTGGAGATAGCTTCGATTCGAGCTCAATTTCAACATCTTGATGCATTGGCTTGCTAAATAAAGCTCACTAATCATTTTACTCTACTGGATCGAGGGCTAATTTGGATTGAATCGAGTTGTAAAGCTGGAATACAGGTTTTGGCAATTCCGGTGATCACCAGCGATGAGGGGCACGGGGATTCAATTAAATGATACAGCACAGAGAGTTTGATGAGGGGAACTCACTGGTGGCTTCAATTTGAAGTTTGGAGCAGTGGGGTGTGCTAGCGTCATCGACCTCCTCGGCGGCTCGCCGGAGAAGAAGACAACAACGAAGCAATGTGGTTAATTGCTGAGGAGTTTTGGAGAGTAGTGTTGGTGATGAAGAAGCTGCTCTGGACTGCTATTTAAAGGCAAGGCAAGGTGAAGTGAAGCTCACTGCTTGGAGGCTAAGATGCTTGTGTCAGTGTACCTTCGGGTTGAAGCAACGATGAGCAGGTGAAGCTTCTCTCTGGTGCGCGAGCTGCTGTTGTGCTTGACAAGGACTGCCACGGCAATAGCTAAGGTGCAAATACGTGTGCGCATGCAAACATGGTTGTGAAAAAGCACGGGCTAGAGCGGCGTTTGATTGGCGGCAAACACACGGCGACATGACGCTCCAGGTCGCGGTCGCAACGGCACTGGTCGAAGTGAAGCACTGCGCTGCGGTCGAGGTCGAAGAAGCTGGTGATTTGGTCGCAGATAGCTGCTCTGGTCGAAGATGCTGAGCCCTGGTCGTGAACTACAAGTGTGGTCAAGCCAGGGACCTGATTGCAAGAATCTTTGATTGAATTCTGGACTGATTTGTAATTTTTGATTTAGAGATAGATAATTTGCAATCTGATTTCATAGATGAGTATAAACTTATACCTTATACTCATCCAGCAAGAAATTTGGTAAAATCTGTCATGATTTAATGGTTTTCGATATAAACCAAAAATAGGGTATTTAGGGTAAATTAAATCTGAGTTTTGGTCGATTTTGAATTCAAGGTAATTGGAGAGAGATTTGGGTGTTCTGATAAAAGAAGATTTTGTATTAATTAGCATTTGGGAGGTGTTCCCTGAAATAGATTTGAATTTGGAGTTGATTTGAGGATTTTTGCCTTTTTGGGTTTCCAGATATCAGCAAAAGGACTAATTCGCGATACAATTTGGACTAATCGGTGAAAAAGGCTTAAATGATGAAATCTGGCTGCCAACTTTCTGGATTAAGGTATTGGCATACCCATGATCATAATCCAAGAATAATCTGGTCTGGATTAGGTCAAGATTTGGCTAAATCTGAGTTCAGAGTATTTAGGGTAATTAGGATATTAATTAAATTCCTGTTTTCGAAAACAGAAAAGGATTGCAAGATCTGAGAGATAGAGATGGAATTGAATCTTGCTTCTGAAGACTTTTATGTTCAGAGTGACTGATATATCACATTTGAGCAATCTGATCTTGATTTGGGTCTATAGGATAGATTTGGAAATTTTAGGGCTTGAGATAGATTAGGGTTGAACTAATCTTGCTACTACTACAGAGATACATGCATGCATGACTTTTATGAAAAAGAAGGTTTTTACCCCTAAACTCAGGGTGTTACAACATTGATAACAAGGATCTAATGAATTGTGAGTTTAATAGATCCTCTTTAGCAGAAAGACGTATATTCCTTACTCATTATCAGATAATCACTTATTCACAAACCTCGTGTGGGGCTAATCGTTTTCATTTACCATCTCATGGAAAACCCTTTTCGTTCCGCTTGGCCCTATCGGGTATTATAGTGATAGGTTCTATAGGAACTGGATGATCCTATTTGGTCAAATACCTAACGAAAAATTCCTATTTTCCTTTCATTATGGTATGAGGACTTCTTATTCCACAAGAACGAAAGCACCTTTTCATTCTTTCATATACTAGGGGCTTTTACTTGGAAAAGACAATGTTCCATACTAAAGGATTTGGGTCCATAACCACGAGTTCCAGTGCACTAGATCTTGTAGCACTTAGCAACGAGGCCCTATCCATTAGTATTCTACATAAGAAATCCATTATAGAAAGTAATACACACTAGTACAGAAATGCAGTCTTCTATCGGTAAAAAAAACCCTTCTACTATCGGTTTTTGTACCGATAGAGATAGACACGATAGAACAAGACTGGACATTTTCTATCGGTAAATAACCGACAGAAGAAGTTCACTATTCTATCGGCATATTATGAATCTACCGATAGAAAACCCGTCGTATTCTTACGTCCAGCAGTTCGAAAAGTACCACTATTCTAACGGTTAACTACAAGATTACCGACAGAAAAAAGCTTAGTACTCTATCGGCATATTAGGAGTGTACCGATAGAAAACTCGTCGCTAGCGGATTGAAAAGTACCACTATTCTAACGGTTAACTACAAGATTACCGACAGAAAAAAGCTTAGTACTCTATTGGCATATTAGGAGTATACCGATAGAAAACTCGTCGCTAGCGGATTGAAAAGTACCACTATTCTAACGGCTAATTATAAGTTTACCGACAGGAAAACTCACACTATTCTATCGGCATATTACAAGTTTACCGATAGAAAACTCGTCAATAGCGATTGAAAAGTACCACTATTCTAACGGTTAACTACAAGATTACCGACAGAAAAAAGCTTAGTACTCTATCGGATATGTATGAGTTCACCGGCAGGAAAGGTCAAACTCTTCTAACGGTTAATTTTGATTGTACCGATAGAAAAAAGGACAGTAGTCTCTCGGTTGTTGATGAATTTACCGATAGAGCAATCACATATACAGTACTTTATTTGCATCACAATACAGTACATTCACATATACAGTACAGATGCAATACAGTATAGATTGGATACACAATACAGTACAGATGCAAGGTAAATTCACAGAACAAATTCACACATTAGGCAGTTATTCACATTTATTCACATATGTATGGACAAATACAGATTGCAATCCAATGTGGACATTTATTCACATATATATATATTTATTCACATGTATATGAACAGTCTATGCAGAGTACACCAAAAGGAGAAAATTGTCATGCTGGATGGTTGGGTGCTACTTCCTCCATGACATATTGTGCCCAGATTTGTCGAAGATATATAATCTTTGCATTTTCATATTGGTCTTTCGACATGGCGATCTGCAAGCATGTGTGCATACTGAGTAACTAACTTCGATCCTAATTTAGAACGTGACACCCATTTTTGAAATTTGAGTTAGCTATCGATGCTTACCTGGGGGAATCGGGAAAAGTTTGTCTGCACTAGGTCGTACATGTAGCGCAGCACATAAAACCCGCATTCCCACGATTGCGGCTGCTGATGGCACTGAGATAATTGCATATGCGAATACATGTTAGCTATATATTGTTTCCATAAACTAATTAAGCATAAACAAAAAGTCTCGTGAGTACCTCATATTCTTTCCAAGCTAGTAGGGAGCCCTGCGGTGCGGCATGCCTCCCTCCAGCGGACACATATTTATCAAAAGCCCTGCATTTCAGTTAGTATTGCCGGTTAATGTATTATCATTAGCTAGTGAGGTCAAAATTTAAATCAAACATATAAGTTACTTACGCCCCCATATTCCCCTTGAGCACATATTCCATCGATAATCTGTCACGCATCGAATCGAGGTAGTACACCTCGTTCCTCGGCGGACAGATCACGATGAGGATCCAGTGGCCCCTGCATTGTACGTAAAAGAGGACCGCTAGCTCAAAGTACATCTCAGGTGTAACATACAAGATTGAGTTAAATTAGTACGAAATGCACTAACCTTTGGTGGTACGGCACCAGAATGAAGTCCCTGTCCTGCTGCGCCATCAGCGCGCTGGATATGTACTGCTCAGCGTGCGCGGCGTCCTGCTCTAGCATCGTGAGGCTTATTTTCTCTGGGTCGAGGAAACCCACCTTGTCACACGCAGCCTCCGATGCTAGCCTGTACATGCACCTGCATGCGAAGGACGAGATTAATATTAATTTCACAGAAAGTTACTCAGTATTCAAATGAACTGCAACATTAATGCAGAGTTAGCAAACAGAGTTAGAAAACAGCAATACATAGCATCAGCAAACTCACAGGACTCCAGTCCGTATGATGGACATATCGAGCTCCCGCCAGTTGTAGAGGTCGAACAGATCCTCGTGTGCCACGGATATAGTCCCGGGCTCACGGTGGAACTGCCCAGGCCTGTAGGGAACTAAGAAGTTCAGGCTGCGCCGAGCTCGATGTAGGTACCAGTCGTGGAGGTCTCTGGTTGATCGATCCAATTTCCGCAAAGATGCCTCCGACAGGAGTGGGAGCGTGTTCGTGAACGTCCGCGGCAGTCCCTGTCGCCCTTTGCCCTTGCCTTTGCCGCCCTTGCCTTTTGCCGGGGACTGAGCGCGTACCTTCGAAGGCAAGGGCGAGGTGATGGCGGCTTTCTTCTGAGGTGGAGGCGTGGATGCGCTGGGTGGGGTCGAGGCCGTCTTTGATGTGTCCAGGTTCGCACGAGATCGGCCCTCATGCCCTGAGCTGGGGGCGCAGTCCCCTGGTAGCCCCGCGGCAAGCCACTTCAATTAATGAGCACGTATGTTAGATTATGCAAGTTGAGTGTACTGAGTAGGATGTAATCTAAAATGTGTAGGATTTACCGGTTGTATTACAAGACACTTCTTGGGCCACTGTACGTAGGAGCCCACTGCCTCGGCAAGTGTCTGCAGTTCCTCTGTTGGGACTGGCAACGGAGAATCGTTGTAGCCCGGCATGGCCATGTCCACCTGTACCTTTGTGAAACCCAACCGCAGAGGTACACAGTGGACCCGGACATCCGGCCCAGACGGATATACGAAGCCGTGTCCAACCACTTCCTGCCCGGCGCCTACGTGATTCTGTAGGATGCAGCCCTCCGGCCCCTGCAAATTTGTAACAATTAAAATAGGTTAGCGAAACAACTCTAACAGAATGGGAGTGGCATCAACTTAAGTGCACAGATGAAGGCTTGCAGTACCTCAAGTAGATCCACTGGATCCGCGAGTACCTTCGAAGCGCAACTGCTTATCCGACCCCGCGGGGTACCGTCGTCCTGGGGATCCGCATCTAAACTCTTGGCCAGCAATGTTTCTCTCAACCGTGCAAACTCTTCCCTCATTTGTGCGACCTCGGTCTGCACCTCAGACTGTACCTCAGCCCGTATCTCAGCCCGCATCTCCGCCCGTATCTCCTCCCGTACCTCAGCCCGTATCTTATCGGAGAGGTCAGCTTCCTTTTCCTTCCAGGTGCGGGCCTTCTTCCTCGGTGGAGCCGGATCTACGAAACCGGCCTTCCACGACACAATGGCTCCCACGGCCCGTGTCCGCCCGGGATGCTCCTTATTTCCTAGAGCTCGGGTGAGGATGTCGTTCTCCCTCTGCGGGGTAAACAATCCCTCCGCTGCGTCCTTCTCAAAAGAGATCTGTTACATTTGAAGGTACCTTGTGAGACAAATTGCCTTATATACACTTGTGCGCACACAGTTTACGAGGTTAGCCAACTTACCATTCGCCTCACAACATCGGCGTCCCCAGGGGTTGCGAACTGCACAGACCCCGTGGACGACACGGACCCCCTCCCCCTCCACCATCGCTTGCACCTCTCATCCCTGATCTCGGAGAGCGGCAACTCAGGGGTGTCCATGACAGGATTTTGTTCGTCTTCCTTCTTCCACTGTTCCTCCTTCCCCGCATAGCCCCGGGATCCGAGCCGATGCGGGTGGTCGTTCCTCTTCTGGATCGCCCTATTCTTCTCGCTAAGGGCCTTGAACTCCTCAGTCCCCTTCTGCTTGGTGAATTCCTCCCATACCTCCTCCGATATGAAGGGGTACTTCTCGCAAGGAGATTTCCCCGCAGCTAGGAAGTTACTGACGAGCCAGCTCTTAAAGGTTTTCCATGTTCCGTTCATGTCCTTCAAGCAGGCAGTCCTAGGTGTATCGTCGGGGATGTTCCACTTAGCCTGTTTCCGAAAAATGCATACAATTAATCACGAGTTAGTTAAACTTTAGTATAAGCCAAGAGAACGTGATTACGAAAGAGTTCAGCGATTTCAGTTCATTTAACCTTCACTTCCGCCCACAACCTATCCCTCTCGTCCGCCGTCACGTCCTTCCAGCTCTGGACGGTGATCTTCACCCTTTCTTTCGCCAACAGCCCAACGTAGGCCGCGTACCTCCCAGCATTCTTTCCAATCGGCCTCCCAAATTGGTTGAACTCACAAGAAAGATCAGTGCGTTTGGCCAAACGCCCCAACGTCGTCGCGCCTCGCCCCACCCTCTTGCGCTGGGATGTAACAGCCCCATCTTCAGTAGTTACGATGGGGTTGGCCCTAGTCGAACCACTAGTACCATCCGATGAAGACGACGACATGTCTTCCCCTACAAAACCTTCAACAAACCATATATATGGCAATTAATTCGCCTTGGACTTCCATAACTCAGCCCAGGACTGGAGACTAACTAGGGCGGCAAAAGGGAAAATAATACAAAAAGAAAGACATGCATAAATTACTTACTGAACTCTTCAGAAATATTTTCTATCGGTAAACACATGAGCTGCCGATAGACCATAACAATTACCTCCACACAAGACAATTTTTCTATCGGCAAACACGTGAGATACCGATAGAACATAACAATGTTCTCTACATATGGAATTTTGTTGACAAGCCACCATTCACTGTCATCACATAACATTCTCGATGATTTGCTACACTAATTAATATTCATGGGCCAGCATTATTATTTCACACGTAAATATGCACACAAGCATCTAAGTGCTACTGTGCATAATCTTTAGCCTAGCCTGTATGTGAGTCATCAGGACTTCACAGCTATTAGGTTGGGAAAAGTCATGTATATAGGCATTTGAAACATATACATCGAAGACCCATCCACATTGCCATATATTCATACGAAGTGAGTAAAAATTCCCAACCAAACTAGTACATTGCATGGCTCATGTCCTTCCAGATCCAAATTAAGTTTTACTACTTGTGCAGAAAATTTTCTATCGGTAAACACATGAGCTGCCGATAGAATATGTGTAAGAACACCTCCAACATATAATCTGCATTACATGGCAGTTGGATACAATTGATCACACATACAGCAGTATAGAGAAGTTAAAATCTCAAAACAGGTTCATTACAGCACTGGAACATATTATGTAAACCCTAATTAAAATCAACATTGCCTGCGGAATGTACATAAGCCAACACAATAGGGAACCCTAGTGTAATTGCAAAACTCCAAGAATTAGTACGTGCAAAACACTAGGATCAAATAAAGAAGATGCTGGAAATAGAACGACGAATTAGGGTATTTACGGCGGCGATCAGTTCTGGTGATGCAGAGGCGGTGTAGAACGCAGCAGCGGCGGGCGAAGGACGAAAATAAGAACCGGTGGCAGTGACGAACCAGTGTCCAGCCGGCGATCGTCGTGTGGGAGAGAGGAAGTGAGTGCTCACGGCGGAGGTTGGGGTTTTCTTCGCTCTCAAAGAGACGCAGTGCTCTAAGGTGGAACTGTTCGAGTGGAGGGAAACTAAAGGGCCGTGTACGAGAAATAAAGTAGCGGAGGAACTTTTCTATCGGTATAACAAAATGATACCGATAGACTTATGTAATTTTCTATCGAAACAACAAAATAATACCGATAGAAAAAGTAAATTTCCCGGAAAAATATTCGAATTAGTGATTGCATTTTTCTATCGGTATAAACAATAAAATCCCGTGAGACCAATTTTCCACAGAAAATTTTTTTAAAGTGCTTGAGATTGGGTGCCATTTTTCTATCGGTAAAAACAACAAAATACCGTGAGAGTAATGAAAAGGTGCCCTTTTCTATTGGTATAAACAAAAAAATCCCGTGAGCCCAATTTTCCCCAGAAAATTTTTTTGATTAAGTGCTTGAGATTTGTGTGCCCTTTTTCTATCGGTAAAAACAACAAAATACCGTCAGAGTTATGAAAAGGTACACAATTTAACATCAAACAGACCGTGGTTGAAAGCTGCAGAATGTTAAAGAAAGAGGGAAGATAGCCGGAAAATTGGAAAATTGACATAAAAAGAAATTGTTCATTCATTGTTGTTTTATCACTTACATAAAAAATAAAACCCAAAATGCTAGGTCAAGGGGTGGTCTTAGCCCTGGCTGCATGTAGAATAGAGTCAGTTAGACTTGCAGCCAGGACGCAGGACTCCTCTAGCGACAAGTTGTCCCTAGGATCAACTACTACCGCGTCAAGAAGGCCTGCGACCTCCGTCAGCTTCGCTATGGTATCCTTCATAGTCAAACCGCAGCCAGCGATGGTCATATCCGCGGCTTTCTTCTCCTCGCGAAGACGCCTCGTCCTCGCCCTAGCATTGTCACCATCCGTCTTCATGCGCTTAATGCGCTGGAAGAGATCGTCAAGGTCAAGCCGTAGCTGAGTGTGCTTGTCTGTAAGGAGCTTGTGCTCCTCCTGGAGGGCCCTCAGGTCAGCCTTCACTTTGGCAGTGTCTTCCACGGCTACCATTCCCTGTGCAAATCAACAGGTCAAGAATGAACTGAACATGGATTAACAATACAGGGGTAAACCGAGGAGATTTAGAGTTCTTACCGGGGAGGCCGTGGATGACGATCCCATGGAGGTTGCCATTGTGAAAGAGAAGATGAGGAGTCCAACCGTTCGAGAATTAGAAAAACAACAAAATACCGCGACGCATGGCGAGGTACTTATAGAGTTTCCAAGGCGACGCATGGCGACACGGTTGAGAATTCGAAGCGGTAGAGTATTCTTCTATCGGTAAAAACAGGAAAAAACCGTCAGACAACAAATACCGTGAGACAAATGAATTTATTCTAACGGTAAAATAGAACAATACCGATAGAAAACGTTTTGAAGTGCCTGAGAGAAGATGTCCTTCTCTATCGGTATAAATAACAAAATACCGTCAGAAAAAAGGGATTTTTGAAGAGGCTGCGATGAGATTTTTGCAAGTGCTATTTGAAGGGAAGAATTAAATATTTACAGGATAAAGGTACTGTACATGTTAGAACTCATGCTGTGGAGTAAATTTGAGATGTATTAATGCTGTGAACTAGCTTATCATTAAATTCTAAAGAAAAATGTACTGCCTGATGTATTAATGATAAGTTCCTCACCTTGCTGCAGAACTTGTGGGCTGTTTGCTTGGCATTTATCCCTGAAATAGAAATTAATCATCAATGGTTCTCAACCCATAATCCTTCTTCGTGGTCATCTCGCAGATACGTTGTTTCGTCGATATCTTCAGTACGGATAGATTGAATGTCCTCTAAAAATGGAGGTATTTCATCGAATTGGTTATACTCCTCTTCGTCGACAACATCTTCGACCCCAACAATACGTCTCTTGCTGTGGAGGACAACATGCAAGTTTGGATTGGCCGGGTCAACGATGTAGAATACCTGTGTGGCTTGCTTTGCAAGTATGAATGGATCGTCTTGGTGTCCGACTCTACCAAGATTGACGAGAGTAAACCCGTAACTGTCAACTTGAACACCTCGAGGGATTTCGACCCATTGGCATCGAAACAGGGGAATCTTAAGTAATCCGTAATCGAGCTCCCATATTTCGTCAATAACACCGTAATATGAGTTCAGCGCCCTTACTGACCTGGCATCCTCGGAAATAGCAAACAGTGTCACTCCGCTACATTGCGTGCTACTCTTGGCGTCTTGAGCTCTTGTGTAAAATGAATACCCATTGATGTTGTACCCCTGCCAAGTCCCTACAGTGAATCTTGGGCCTCTAGCCAACCATGTCACAGTTTCACTTACGGAGCCCTCGGCAGCTCGCGTGACTCTTTCTTGGATCCACTCAGCAAATTTCCTGTTATGTTCTCTGCTTACCCAAACGTCTGACTTCGAAGGATTCTGTGACCGTAACATTACCTTGTGCTCGTGTATGTATGGCTCGACCTCCGTCATGTGTTGTAAGACCCAAAAATGTGATTTTGCGTACACATCACGAGCGGGGACGATAGCTTTGAATCCAATCGTTCCAATTCCCTCAAGCCTACCCTCGTGTCGGGACCTAGGAACACCAATTGGGTCAACCCCGGCCATATAATCTGTGCAAAATTCAATCACCTCCTCGGCGGCATAACCTTCCATGATACTCCCCTCGGGTCGACGACGAGTCCTTACGTATCCCTTCAATACACCCATAAATCTCTCAAATGGATACATGTAGTGCAGGCACACAGGTCCACAAAACTTAATTTCTCTGATAAGGTGAACAATCAGATGGACCATAACATCAAAAAAGGATGGAGGGAAATACATCTCGAGCTGACAAAGAGTTGTAACCACGTCGCGTTGCAAAGCGTCCAATCCATCGGGATCAATTACCTACGAGGACACAGTTGCGCCAAATATTCATATCAGAAAAATCTTCTCATTAAGCTCCACAAATGGAGGTAGTGAACTTATAGTACGAGTGCACGTACTTACCTTGGAAGATATTGCGTTGAAGAAATAACATAGGTTTGTGATTGTCTCTCTGACTTTAACTGGGAGAATGCCTCTGATAGCAATGGGAAGCATCTGTGACATCAAGACATGACAGTCGTGGGACTTCATGCCAACCAGTCTTAGGTCCTTCATAGACACAAGTTTTTTCAAGTTCGCGGAGTACCCACATGGAACTTTAACACCGTGCAGGCACCGACAGAGTTCTGTTTTTTCGCTCTTGGACAACGTGTAGCAGGCCGGGGGGAGGTATGTACGCTTTCCATTCTCTAAAGGTGCAAGCTCAGTCCTTATCCCCATTTCCACCATGTCACGACGAGCTTTCACACCATCCTTTGTCTTTCCCGGAATGTTCAACAACAAACCAATCAAACTGTCACAGACATTTTTCTCTACATGCATGACGTCAATGCAATGTCGAACTTGTAAGTGCTCCCAGTACGGTAGATCCCAGAGAATCGATCTCTTCTTCCAAACATTTTTTTCTCGAGGTTTAGAATGCTTACCGAACTCAACTTTGATGTCGTTCACGCGTGAGTAAATCTCCTTACCGGTCAGAAACACTGGAGCTGATCCCTTCTCAGGCTTCCCGTTAAATGATTTCCTCTTCTTACGGTACGTGTGATGCACCAGAAGAAACCTGCGGTGACCCATGTACACTGTTTTCCGGCAGTTTCGCAGCCAGATGCTCTCAGTTTCATCTAGGCAAATAGGGCAAGCCTTGGCTCCTTTCGTACTATACCCCGACAAATTGCCGTAGGCAGGAAAATCATTTATGGTGCAAAATATCAGGGCCCGCAAGATGAAATTCTCTTTCTTGTATGCATCCCACACCTGCACACCCTCGCTCCACAATTTCTGTAAGTCCTCGATTAAAGGTGCTAGAAACACGTCAATATCATTTCCGGGTTGTCTGGGTCCTGAGATTAGTAACGCCATCATGATGTACTTGCGCTTCATGCATAACCAAGGAGGAAGATTGTAGATGCATAAAAGAACCGGCCAAGTGCTGTGCCGGCTGCTCATATTACCATGTGGGTTCATACCATCTGTACTCAGCCCGAACCTTACATTCCTAAGTTCACCGCCGAACTCAGCAAATGTTCTGTTGATGTTTCTCCATTGAATAGAATCAGCTGGGTGTCTCAGTTTTCCGTCTTGTTTCCGGGCTTCAGCATGCCAACGCAAGTGCTTCGCGACTTTCGGATTTGCAAACAGCCGCTTCAATCTAGGTATCACAGGCAAGTACCACACAGTTTTTGCCGGGGGCCCTTTCCTTACCTCGTGACGTTCACTGTCAATCCGGTCCCTACGCGTATACCTCGATGCGCCGCATCTTGGACAAACATGCAAACTGGAGTACTCGTTACGGTACAACACACAATCATTTGGGCATGCGTGTATTCTTTCGATTTCCATTCCCAACGGACACAACAGTTTTTTGGCTTGGTAAGTAGATCTTGGCAACTCATTTCCCTCTGGAAGCATGTCCGCTAGAAGATCTAATAGTGCCGTGAAACTCTTATCACTCCAACCGTTTCCTGCCTTCAAGTTATATAATCTCAGCACAGAAGACAGTTTTGTAAATGTTGCACATCCAGGGAACAGAGGCTTCTCAGAGTCAGCAATCAGTTTCTCAAATTCACAGAAGTCATTTTCGTTGTAATCTTCCTCTACATCACGTAACATCTCATCTAGATTGTCATCATCATCATCTACGTGCACATCGGAATTAACATTACCAAAATTGGGATGATCATCGATATTATTGCAATCCACATCCGAGTCGTGCTGATTGGTAGTAGTGGTGCTTGTTTCCTCAAGATCTTCGCCATGCCATATCCAACGGGTGTATCGCGCGTTAAAACCACGACGAATCAAATGACTCTTAATTTGATCAGAGTTGCTAAACCTCTTCAAGTTCATACAATCTGTACAAGGACAGAGCATATTTTTCTCTCCCTTCCTCTCCTTTTGTTGCTCAGCAAATTTAATAAACTCATTCACACCATCCAAATATTCAAGAGTAGTACGTTTTATTCCATACATCCAATATTTCCTGTCCATCTACAATTAACAAAATTTAACGAGTAAGCCATGCATGAAACCTGCCCGATTAAGTTATGTATATGTACATGTACAGCCTCTTACAACAGATACATGTGTTGAACCCTAGCCTGACGAAATTAACACTAATTAACCTAGCTAACTACACAATACAAGCTAGTTAGCTCCTAAAACATGACGCATTTCCAGCTACCAAGCTCCCAAGCTTAGAGCTACAAACTTGGAACTACACAATACAGCTAGCTTGCAAGTAGAGAGGAAGGGAGATCTAGAGGGAGAGAGAGATAGGTGTCGACGATTAAGCATACCTTAAAGAGAGGGGCGCAATCAACTTCCCTCCAGCCTGCGCTGATCACCCTAGCAGTGTAGCTGGAACTTTCGTCACAAACAGAGGGACACAGAGTGCAACAGAACAAATTAAAGAGCAGCTCCGCAATGGTCGACTGGGGTTTTCCTTATAATGGACATTTTTCTAACGGTAAATACATGAAATAACCGTCAGACTAACTTAGGTGTACTTACCGTTAGAATATGCATGACTGAACAAATATATGTATTTTTCTATCGGTAAATATGTGCATTTACCGTTAGAATATGCATGACTAAACAAATATATGTGCTTCCTATCGGTAAATATGTGTATTTACCGTTAGAATATGCATGACTGAACAAATATATGTATTTTTCTATCGGTAAATATGTACATTTACCGTTAGAATATGCATGACTAAACAAATATATGTGTTTCCTATCGGTAAATATGTGTATTTACCGTTAGAATATGCATGACTGAACAAATATATGTATTTTTCTATCGGTAAATATGTGCATTTCCGTTAGAATATGCGTGACTGAACAAATATATGTGCTTCCTATCGGTAAATATGTGTATTTACCGTTAGAATATGCATGACTGAACAAATATATATGTTTTCCTATCGGTAAATATGTGTACTTACCGTTAGAGGAGGTACTGTCACCAAACTGGGACAAACATGCACATGCCATTTCTCACATTCAAGGAATCATATCAATGTAACATCAAACAGATCTTACATCAAACGGATCTTAACTAGAAGATAAAGCAATATATTTCAAGAAATGCTAATTTGTGGATTAACTAGGAGACACAAAAATACTTTTCGTAGGTAGTTGGGACTTCATCTTGCCAAAGAAATTACACATGCCAGTTCACAAATTCAGGTACAAACATACACATGCCAGTTCACCAATACAAATTTAGGTACAAACATACACATGCCAGTTCACAAATTGAAGTGCATGTCTGAAACAGCAGTACAAATACACACCTACCTACCAATACAATTAAATACACAAATGCTCCCTGCACATTCAAGTTCATGTCCCAATTAGCAATACATGATACACAAATATACAACAATATACAAATACAACAATTCACACATTCGATGTATATTACAAAAGCCACGTCTGAAATTAACAACAGATCACGACGAGGACCCAGTGGCCCATACATGCATTTTACATAAAAGGGAACCTTTGCAGGTTGCCACAATGCAACTACCGACTACAAGTTAGACCTGATACATCACAAATCCATTCATCCAAAACAGCAAATGTCTGAACCACATTGGACTTAACCATAGGAGTTCAGTTCGAAGACGCCCGAGGAGCTGGAACTGCCGTCGACATACATTTGTACGTAATGGTGATTTCCTCGGACTCAAACTCGATCAACTCAACTCAACTCAACTCAACTCCATTAACAAAAAGAACCTACCTTCCAAGATGTTGTTCTGTGTAGTGATGGTGTAGAATGGCTGTGCAAATAACAACAATTCTTCTTCTCCAAGCAGGTAAGCATCTGGCCACAAGCTGGTGCATGCAAAAACATGTAAGATGCTTTCTATAGGTCCTGATTTGAGAAACACGCCGGGCTTAAGCATCTTCTCGACCGAGCCAACCAAGATCTCGCCCTTCACGTCCTTCCAGCTCTCGACGGTGATCTTCACCTTTTCTTTCGCCAACAAGCCAACATAGGCAGCGTACTGCGATGAAGAACCGTGAAATACGTTGCCCCCCACGAGCATCATCCAAGGACCTGAACAGATCATAATCATATTGAAAAGAAGACACATCAAAATGAAGGATACAAAAAAAGCAGAATTATTGCCATAATCGGATTAGAATAATCTAACAATATTGCAGAAATTTTACGTACCTTCCTTGGGATGCCGACGTCTAGAGGGCGTCGATGGAGGTGCGGAGGTGCAGCGGTCCCCTGTAGAGGTGCGCCGGCCGTCCATGGAGCTTACGGGTTAGGACTATGAGCCCAGATGAACTGTGAGAATGAAAGAGACATACCCGTGTATTTATACAATTATATATTTTCTATCGGTAAGAAAACAGAATACCGTTAGTAATAAAAACATCTGTAGAAGCCGAATGGTTCTATCGGCAAAACAAATATTACCGATAGGAATTTTTGTACATACTCTATCGGTCTGTACGTACATTGCCGATAGAATATTACTAGTTGTAGAAGGCCAACAGTTCTAAGATATTTTGTGCAATATTCTACCGGTATAAACATGCATTACCGATAGAATAAAACTATTAGAAGACGAACAGTTCTAAGCAATTTTCTATATATTCTAACGGTAAAAGAATCCATTACCGATAGAATAAAAATATTTGTAGAAGGTCAACTATTCTATCGGCGAACTACATATTGCCGATAGGAACTTTTAATATATTCTGTCGGTATATTCATATAGTAGCGATAGAATAAGTCTAGTTGTTGAAGTCGACCAGTCCTATCGGCGCACAACATTCTTCCGTCAGTACTTATGCATCTCTTCTAACGGCAAATATGTTCATCACCGCTAGAGTAAATCATACTATTTATTCTATCGGTAAGTTTCTTAGAAACCGATAGGGAAAATACATCCGTCGGGCTTTTTTGCCCACGAGGCACATTTTCTATCGGTTTTCTGCTGTTTCGCTAATAACCGATAGAAGATAGGGGTTAGTAGACTGCATTTCTGTACTAGTGACAATTAGATTAGCTCTTCATAGACAAACTTGGGGTTTGCGAGCCAAGGTAAGACCGGCTCGGGATCATGGGACCCTTTTATATCAGATAGGAAGGGCTCTTGTACAAAATAGACTTCTAAGTAATAACCCCATTGATCCTATATCTATCTATATAAAGAGGCAATCGTGTTAGGAAGCGGGTTTTTATTTGGCCAAATGGTACTTCGAACTTGGAACGAGCATGAAGAGATTAATGAGACTTCTTTATCTTTTGAGTTGTTCTGGCGAACCGGTCGCGCAAGATCTTTGGTCTTCACCCGAAACCGATGGAAAAAAGTGGGTCACTTCTTATGGACTCGCTCAGAATGATTCTTCAGTTCATGGCCTATTAGAAGTAGAAGGTGCTCTGCTGCGATCCTTACTGACAGAAAAAGATTGCAGTCAGGTTGATAATAATCGAGTGCCATTACTTCGTCGGTCCGAACCAAGGAATCCGCTAAAAATGTTTTGAAATGGATATTTTTCTCTCTTTGATCAGGGATTGCTATATGAAAAGAAGTGGAGTTTGAAAAAGGGAACGGAATGGTCAAACCGGAACTGCTAGAGGAACGAATTTTCAATAGCATAACTTGGACTCCTAGAATATGGGGCCCTTGGGACAATCTATTTGATTGTGGGAACAGGTACGCTGAATATGACTGGGGATTTTCCTATGGGTATTGGAGCGGGTCCAAGCAGATTAAAGAGGATGAGTTGTCAGAGACTGCTATTTATTCTAATTATTTCTGGTATATTTATCATAAAAAGTAGGAGGTGCAAGAGACTGATTCGGACTTCTTGCAGAGTGGAACAATGCAGGACCAAACATGAGATACATCTTTCAAAGAAGAAGGCTTTTTTCGAATAAGCCAATTGATTTGGGACCCTTCGGATCCATTCTTTTCCTATTCAAAGATCATGCCTTTGTCTCTGTGTTTTCACATCTAGAATTCTTTGCAGATGAAGATGAAGAGATGGCAAAGTGGCTTAGTACCAGTAGATGGAGAAAAAAGCCTCTTAAACATTTGGCTAGCAACTGGTTCACTAGGAGTACGCAAGAAAGGCAAAAGCACTACGAATTATTGATTTAGGAATGGGAATGAGCTAGAACCCTGGGTTCTTCCTTATATAATTAATGGTCTTATCATTCTAATACTCTATCCGAGAGTTCTCAGTATTTAGCAACGCTGTTCCTATCTAACGGAAGGCTCTTGGATCAAATGACAAAGACATTGTTTGTGAAGAAAGAGATGGCTTTTCCCAGATGAAATGAAACATTTGATTTGTGTAACAGGAGAAGGATTTCCCACTCCTTATCCGTAAAGATATGTGGCCATGAAAAAGGGAGGGGATTCAATGGAACAGGATTGACCGGGTGGTAGAGTCGCGGAAACACTTGTTGATTACCATTTTGGACCCTAGCTCCATGGAACAATATGCTACTACGAAAACATAGAAGAATTGCAATCTTAGATCAAAACACTATGTATGGATGATATGAACTGCCTAAATAAGAATTCTTGAGCGTCGAACAACCTGAGTACTAACTACATCATTACATCAAACAATTTGCATTAATGAAACTGTGTAAATCCATCGGATAATCAAAAATATGCATCTCTGATGAAATGGTTGTTGCTATCTGCTTCCATAAAGAATCTTTGGTTTAACTGAATAAGTAAAGAAAATTAGCCCTTTCTCTTCGTCTCGGATCGAAGGATCTTCTCAATTGGAAGATTTCCCATACGGATAATACACATTCCAATTGACCGAGCCTAATGCTAATTGTTTTGTTCCGAAGCAAAGATATCCACGGAGGCCGATTCGTTCGTCCTATTCTGATATTCAGTTCAGGACCAAGAGGTACTGGATTCTCTTTCGGATAGGCTCTGAAAGGAGAAGAAAGGCTGAAATGCAAATGGACCTCTGTCTATTCTCTAATTCACCCAATCCGATAGTACCCATTTTTGGAACGTCCAGTGCCAAAGTCACTGAATGGGTGAGTCGCCAATCCAATCCCTTTGACAAATCGGGGGTCATATTAGATATCATATTCTATATATATATATATATATATATATATAGAAATATCATATTAAATATATAATTTATGGTCAAAAATTCTATATATATATAAAAGAATCATATTCTAAACAGAAAGTACAGTATGCCAATAACAAAACAAGAATTTCCACAAATGTTGACTGTTGTCGTTTCACACCTCTCTCTTTTCTTATTCGCCATCTTGCTTTTTATGATTCTCATCTTTGCAACTGACGATTTTCATGAGAGAACCAAATCCAAATTGGTGATGCTAATGATTTGGACAGGCATATTATTTATTGCCATTGCAATTGCCTTTCGAATATATCCGACCTTTATCTTTTTGGTCAAAAAAAGAATAAAACCCTGTGCCTAAGCCCTTTATGATAAGCTTCCTTGGATCTAGGAAGTTTCTCTTTCATGGTATTGGGATCGTTTGATCGATTCCCTTGATGGCTACTTATGGGCGTGCGCTCAAAGGATGCAAATTGGGATTCGCAAACAAAAAGGGGAATTCGTAGTCACTTTTCCTGTTGCGTAAAAAAATGCTTTATGCAAGAGTGTCGACGATTCGGACTCGGGGTCCTTAGCCGAACTTATGCAGGATTTGTAAGCAGTGAGACCTTTCAGGGTGACCCTCCGGGAAGGTATGTAGAATTATGGAGAACTGGAGCACAGAGAAGTTTATACAGGTTCGGGCCCTCGATGGTGGGAGTAATAGCCCTACGTCCTGTTGGGATTTCACTATGTGTAGTAAAAGAATTACAAAGTGACGGGAAAAGATCTTCACAGGTGAAGTTTTTCTCTATATGATTGTACAAAGTGAAGCCTGGAAGGCTTATGGAAGCTATCTAGTCTAGGCTATTGTCTTGTTTGTTTGATTCTTTGGGTGAGATGTGCTGTATCTCGTGATCCTTCGATCCCCTGTTTGATGCACCATGCTGCCCTTTTATACTGGTCGAAAGGGCGCCAAGTCATAACAGCATCAAACAGTTGCTTAGATGCGGTTTAGAGAACCGCTCTTAACTCCCACGCAGGTTTAACACGTGTTATCTGTGGATAACTGCACGTATTAACCTCCTGACGGTTGTTCCTCCACGTGGAAGAATCTTCGGGATACTTGAGATATTCCTGCTACAGGATAGATTAATCCCAAGTCCCTTGATCGAAAGTGTTATGATCGCGCGATGTTGGCTGACCGCGCGATATTGGCTGACCGCACGACCGCGTAACATCTTCAGCCTTCTGTCCGCGCATAGCGCACGAACTCCTGACCGCGCACTAGCTGCGGTCTGATCACGTAAGAATTGCAATCTCGGGCTGGTGCTTCTCGGAATGACTTGAGTTCGCGCTGCCGGGCACGTGTCTGGCTTGAATCTATCCTGAACCAGTCGTGCATTTATTTGAACTGACTCAGGTGTCAATCCTCGTCAAAGAGCAATAGTAGTTGCGATACATCTATCTCTTTTTAGCAAGATCTTTCAGATTCTTAAGACCACCCTTGCCGTAGGATACCGTCTGCTTTGGGTTCTTTATCATCTCATTCGAGTTATTTTGGGTATATTATCTAGCATCGCTCAGACTATATTTAGTCTATTTTGGCTTTTAGCGTCTACTTTTCTCAGGGAGATCTTTAAGGACATCAAAAGATAGAGAAGAGCGCCAAGCCAAGATTTCCAGAATACTTCTATGGGGAATGCTCATTGAATGAGCATTCTCCATATTATGCCTTGAAGAGGACTCGAACCTCCACGCTCTTTAGCACAAGATTTTGAGTCTCGCGTGTCTACCATTTCACCATCAAGGCATTTTGAAAGTGAATCGTATTCCATGAATATGATATCTATCTAATGTGATATATGGAATACATGACAAAGGTGGAGTCTTGGAGTATTTCGATCGATCGGTCATATAGGCCTGAGTCAGACATCAAATTGCTTCGATTTGCATTATCCGTAGGGCACCTTATATATATCAAAATCAAAAAGATGTACAATCCAATTTCTCGATACAATAGAAGCCCAAAGAGGTGCATATGGTACCCAAATAAGGATAGGATAGATATGTCAAAAGCAGGTCTGATTACACCTACTCCTAATCCTAAATAGAATGTAAGGATGTAGGGATTTCTATGTAAACAGAGTATCCTATTTACATAGGCTCGAATGACCCATTCTCATAATAAGAATGTGCACGGTCTGGTCCGGTATGGAATGAACTTATAATCTGATGATCGAGTCGATTCCATGATTATAAGTTCATAACCCCAGCCCATTCCCATTTGGGCGGAACAGATCTACTAATTCTTTTATTCCAGTTAGTAAGAGGGATCTTGAACTAAGAAATAGACCTAGAAGCTAAAAGAGGGTATCTTGAGCAATCGCAAGAATTGGGTTCATTGATATTCCTGGTATAGTAGATGCTATCACACATACAGTCATACTCAATTCGATGGAATTGTTTGATCTTAAAGGGGATCTTCTATAATTTCGCACATAAGGGGTTATTTCTTGGTTTCGTCCAGTCATTAATAACTTGATTATTTTTAGATAATAGTAGATAGAAAGAATGCTCGTAAGGAGTCCTATTGAAACCAAGAAATATAGGCCTGCTTGCCATCCACACCAGAATAGATAGAGTTTTCCGAAGAAACCTGCTAGTGGAGGAAGGCCTCCTAGGGATAAGAGACATAGGGCTAAAGAGAGAGACAAAAAAGGATCTTTTGTGTATAATCCTGCATAATCTCGAATGTTATCAGTTCCGGTACGTAGACCAAATAATACAATGCAAGCAAAAGTTTCTAGATTCATGGAGATATAGAACATCATATAAGTTATCATGCTTGCATATCCATCATTTGAGTCTCCAAAAATTATTCCAATAATTACATATCCGATTTGCCCTATGGACGAATATGCAAGCATACGTTTTATGCTTGTTTTAGTAATAGCAAGGAGATTCCCCAATATCATGCTAAGAATAGCTAGGATTTCCAGAAGAAGGTGCCATTCATTTGATGAGAAATAAAAAGGAATATCAAGAATTCGCGTGGCTGAAGCTGAAGCAGCTACTTTCGAAGTAACAGAAAGAAAAGCAATGACTGCTTGAGAGTGATGAAGAAGAAAAAGAAGTGATACCCGAACTCGACCACGACTTCCAGAAGGTAAGACTTTTCTGGAACTCTGGTTCAAGTCATTGTTTTACATCCTGAGCATTTCCAAATGCATTTTGGGAACTTACAGGTGACTGAGGAACTGATTCCCCCAAAGAAGAAATCAAAGGTTGACGAAGGATCCTCCAGTGGAGCTACATTCATAGGCGCAAATGTTGGGGACGCAGCATTGCACTCTCTTTCTTTGTCCCATGTAGTTCTCCCTGTCCATGCAACTCGACAGGTTGAACCCTCATCTCCACCTTTGGAGATCTATAACAATCCTTCAAAGCTTCCATCTGCTTCTGGGGAAAGTCTCAGATCATCACACTGAGACGATGCACCTATTCTTGATCATCAGATTTTATTAGGTGATCAACTTTCTGGTGGGAAGATTGCACTCCCGCGACCAGATGGTCCTCGCCTTTTGTCGGGTAATCTACTTCCCAGGGGGAAGTACCATATCCTCCCGTCCAACTTTACTGTGAGGATTGGTAATCATCTTCATTCTCTCTGCTGGTCGATTTATCTTTAAAACTAACACATGCATGTGCAGGAGATGAAAATCTCTGGAGCCCCCAGCGATCAGCCTGCTGAAGTCGAGGCTCTTTTTGGTGAGAGCGTAGCCTTCGAGCGACCTCTCCAAAAATAAAAAGAGGCTCTGGAGAAGAAGACTGATGAAATGTCTTTGGCCATTCTGCATCTGGCAGAATGTTATGACAGTTCCCGCGAAGAGGTGCTCCAATTCCGCTTGGAGAGGGACTATGCTCGGCAGCAGTGAGAACTCTCCGATACGATAAGGAATAATAGCACTTCTTTGCTTCGGGATGATGTAGATCGGCTTAGAGCCATAGCCAGTTCCCTTGGGGCTGTCAATGTTGATCCCACTGATGTTTACATGTCCCTGGGAGAACTTTGTAAGCGGCTATCGGACCAGGTCGACGCTTTGGTCGCCTGTGTCCCTTTTGTATGTAAGGATTGCCAGAAATAATGAAGAATTTCATTTCCTTACAAACTTGATCTCTTAAAAGGATTATGTAAAACTTATAATCTGAATTAAGATTCTTTATATTCTGTGCGAAGAAATGGTTACACAAGAATGCCTCTGCGACCAAAAGCAAACAGGTAGGTTTCTGTCCGAAACCGGCTCTGGACAGTTCTTCAGTCTCAGAATAGCATTGAGATCGTAGACTGCGATCGGAATCAGTGCTATGATCATAGCGCAAGATCTTAGTCATGTGGCGATCACAGATGTTGTGATCACCCATATGGCAACAATCACAGAATTGCATTGCGATCAGTATACAAGATATAAGCTTATTGCGAAGTCATAAGGGATTACTTTCTTGATAAACTTTAAGAATTTCTCATATTTTTATTTGTACCATGGCCCCTGAATGTGAAATAAAATGATAAAGATACATTTCATTTCGGATTCATTACTGGGTATGGATAACGGGTTCCAAGAGGAAAGACACCCATTATGGGAAATTAATAAAATATTTGGCGAAGGTTTGTCTCAGGCATATAAAAGGAAAAGGTAGCTTACTGGAGAATCCTTATAACCAAAAACCTTTTGTTGCCTTGGACATTTTCGCCGCACAAAACCCTCTTTTGCACACCTCGTATTCGTCGTCTCCAAAGCCATTACCTTTTTCCACAATCCTCTGCAGTAATGGTGTCCTAGAGCCGATTTGTCCACCACACAGAGGAGAGCTTGGTGACACTAGAGAAGGAAGAAATTCTCCCCCCACAGTTGCTGATCAACTGGCGGCCAGCGGGGAAGAACGATGAAACCCCAGCCATTCACGAGGGTGAACTGGTGATCTTTGAGGAGTACTTGCGCTGCGGGTTCCGATTCCCGGAAAGCAAGTTCCTGCGAGGAATCTTGGACCACTATGGGTTGGAGTTGGTGAATCTCCACCCAAATGTGGTTCTCATCTTGGTGATTTTTCAGCATCTGTGTGGAGCTTTCGTCGGAGTGCTTCCAAGCCTGGAGCTTTTCTGACGCTTCTACTTCTCGGCATGGTCAAAAAGTGCCAATGCCGTTGGGTGTATTTACTTCCGCATAAGGGAGAAGAAAGAGTACCCATTCCTGCCTCTGCGGGATTCTATGCACGGGTGGCATCACAAATGGTTCTACTGCACCCCCCGTCGGAGAACGGACTGTGGTTTGCGAACACCCAACCGGAGAAGGATAGTGATTTAGACTCCATTCCTTCTCTGAGCGCAGAATTGAAGAAGCAAGCTCAAGCCATTCTTCACTTAGTCTAGCAAGGCTTGACCGCGCGTGACATCATCCGCGACTTTGTGAAGAATAGGATGAGCCCCCTGCGCGAGAGGGCACATCCGGCTTAGGAGGTGGATCCATGGCAGACAACACCTTAGATTATAACACTGGTATATCCTCTGGTCAACATAATATGCATTTTTACTGATGAAAGATGTCGTATGAAGTAATATGCTTATCTGTGATGCAGTGCTGTCTTTGTCCAAAATTGAAAAACAAATGAACTACATTCTACGGCCTTACAATGCCGCAACAGAAGGAGTTAAATGGTCGCCTCACCCTCAGAGCTTAATAAACGCAAGCGATGATCTGAAACAGGAACGCCAAAAGGTATGACTTCCCTTGGAAACATCTGTTTGGATTCGCATATCGCTGCTTTCTTACCAAATCGAATTCTTGGAATGATGCAGCTGCTAAAGGGGCGTTCTGTTGGGATGAAACGTCCTGATGATGACGCTGGATCCTCTGGGGGACCAGCGGTGAAGAGGGTGAAGAAAGCCTCTTCACGTCGGGTGACGAAGGAGCCTGCTTCCGAGAAACCTAAGAAGGTCTTAGGAAGGGCTTCTTTGAAGAAGAAAACCACAACCGCGAAGAAGACCGCGGTAAGATTCTCTTTCCCCCATATACCCTCAAGTACGAATACGAATTACTTCTTAATCGTTCAGGGTGAGGGGAGTGAGGACGAGGAAGACGACGTTCCTCTAGTTCGCCGCCAGAGGAAGGCGACTGACCTTTTGGGGACAAGCATCCCAAAGAGGTCACCCTCCCCCCGGACCAACGAAATCTTGCCCCTGACTGCAGGGACGGGGATGGCTACACTGGGTCCTGTGACCACTGACAATCCTGTAGTTATGGGTGAAACCCCCGCGCCTGAGGCTTGTGAAGCCCCAGGACTGACAACTCCCCCCTTACTGATCGAGGGAGCGACTGCGATAAGAATCATCACAGTCTTGTATTTTGTCATTCCTCTGCATATACCGATAGGATTGTGTACATACAGGGAGAAGAGGTCACTGTCCTATTTAAGAAAAGAAAAACAAGGACAGAAGACGATTCTTTCCCAGGAGCACCCAGTGGGCTTCTTTCTCCCGGGAGCTCATCATCAAAACCCAAGCCATGGGTAGGGTTTCGAATAAAGTAAGAATTTCCCCCATTGCCATCCCGAGATGATCAACAGGAGGCATTCTACCTCACAATCAGCTTGTTTGTTTTTAGGCGCAGGGATATTACGCTCAGTACTCCGGCGACCTCGACAAGCCTTGGCACAGCACCTACTGTAGAGGTTGCGGGAGTGCCAAGTTCTATTCCCATGGAAGAAGAAGTTCTTCAGGCCATCGTGGAGGGAATGGCAGCGGAGATCCAATCCCAAAGGATGGTGATGAGGATTATCACCCAGCTAGTTCAAAATAATACACATATGGTTCAAGATATAATCAGATTAAACGTGTGCCTATAAGTCCGTCGCTATGGTCTCAGACGACCTGAAGGGCGCGGACACAAAGATGATTTGTGATTGCAGCCCTTGCGCGATCATGAGGCCGCAAACAGTGCGCGGTCAGAAGAATGCAGTTAGTGCGCGGTCAGAGGGTCGTTGACTATTTGCGACTAGAATAACTCGAGAATGTCTAACCCTTTGAACAGGCATATCCCGAGGATCATAAGGATTTCTCCATGTATGAAGACAACTGCCAAGAGGTTAATATGTGCGGTTATCCCTTGACTGCACGTGTTTAGCCTACGTGGAAGTTGAGTGCGGCTATCAAAACTGCATCCTAGCAACCGTCCCAGGCTGTTTCGCATTGGCGCCTTTTTTCAGTATAAAAAGGTGGTCAAATGCATGATTTAAGAGACGGTTAAGCATATAAGCGTTACCAGGAGTCCAAGTAACCTGAAAACTTATACATAGTTAGATAGACACTAACATAGGAGAGATCTTCTGCTGTGATCATCTCTTCCTCCCTCCTGTAAACATCTTTTCTCATATAGTGAAATCATAACAGGATGTAGGGCTATTACTCCCACTATCAAGGGCCCGAATCTATATAAATTCTCTTGTGCCCACACAGATATTACTCATCCTACCTTCACGGAGGAGCGCCCTAAAAGGCCTCGCAACTCACAAATTTGCATAAGATCGACTAAGGACCCCAAGTGATGAGGACATCACTCCTATGGATGGGTCAACTTCTCCAACACTGCTTGTGCAAGGACCAATTATAAGGGCACGCGCACATCAGCTAAATTACCAGGTGAGCTCGTTCCTAAGTTTATGTGAAACTACCGTAGAGGGCGGGTTACTATCTAATGATATTGTTCTTGTACTTAGGAATCATGGTTTGGATCAGCGAGGATGTCACAATGCACCGAGACGAGCCAAGGTTCGAGTTGATCCCGAGATGGACACTGCTTCGGACTGCAGTGACACGTCTGTCTTCAAACGGACGCCCAGGCCACATGCGAAGTCTGTTTTTGACGTTGTACCACTTCACCAAAAGCTTAGGAGATAAGCTTTCCAACGCATCTAGTCCCGCTGCCAAACTCTTTCTAAGTGACTGGGAATCGTCCAAATAGTGTGCGCGAGACAGAGTCGGGCTGGTGCTGCGTCACCTCTTTTTGGACCTTCGGCCCATGTATCTTAGTTAGGCTGCAACCTAAACCCTAGCTGCTGCCTCTCTCTCTCTCATATACATACTTTGTAGCCGTCACAGGGAGACTTGGGTTTTGCTTAGATTATTCTACCTTTGCAGTTTCGCCGTAGATCGGTTTGTGAAACCCCAACTTGTGAGCTTAATTCAATTTGATTTGCAATTTCCAGATTACTTCTTGTACGTTTTTGCTTGTGCTCTCGATTCACTTGCAGGAATTAGCCTTTTTGGCGAGGTCAATCGCGTCTTGGCACAGTTGATAACCAACGGAGCAGTGGTGTAACGATTGTTGGGTTTCTGATCGAAAGCCGGATCGTCAACGTCGAGATCTCCACGTAATCGACTTATCATCTACCTGACGGAAGATCGGGCACCCCGTGTTTCATCAAGTGGTATCAGAGGCAAGGTTGTCCGTCAAGTATCCCCTCTGGTCGTCGTTCATCTTCTACCTAGTGTCCAGAAAAAGCCAAAAAAAAAAAAAGAAATTTTGTGATCATAGTCTTCCGCTGTCCAAACCACTTTGAGCCTTTTGCAATTTTCGTTTTCAGTTTTGCATTGTTGAATTTGTGTCCGTGGTCATCTTCGTATTGCTGGTCAATTCGTGTTCTTGGTCTAGGTCAAGTATTGTAACGCCCTGAGTTAGGGGTGAAAATTTCCTTTTTCATAAATAGCATGCATGCATGTATCTGTAGTAATAGCCAGATCAGTTTCTATCTCAAGCCCTGAAATCTCCAAAATTTATCCTGTGACCTCAAATTTAGATCAGATTGTTCAGATATGATCTATCAGTTTCTTTGAACTTAAAAGCCTTCAGAACCTAGATCCAATTCTATCCCTAACTCTCAGATTTATCAGCTCCTTCTGTTTTCGAAAACAGAAATACCTTCTATTACTTAAATACCCTAAGTTTCAGAAATACAGATTTAATCCGAATCTTGACCAAGTTCAGACCAGATTATTCCTGGAATATGATCATGGGTATGTCAATACCTTAATATAAAAAGTTGACAGCCATATTTCACCATTTAGACTCTTTTCACAAATCAGTCCAAGAATTATCGCAAAATAGTCCTTATCTGTTATTTGAAAATCCAAAAAGGCTAAAATCTCCAGATTAACTCCAAATTCAGAATTTCTTCGGCAAATCCTCTCAAAATGCTATTTGTCACAAGTTTCTCTTCTGTTCAAATTCCAAAATCTCATCCTAAGTACCAGAATTCAAAACCAAATGAAATTCAGATTTCAATTACCCTAAATTATCCTATTTTCAGTTTGTATCAAAAACTATTCAAACGTATCATATTTTATCAATTATCATTGCCAATTAACCTGTTGAATATAATCTACCAGATTAGTGAAATCAAATTCAACTCTAACCTTCCAAATCTCCAGAATTACAGATTGGTCCAATTGTGAAAGTCAAATATTGCAAATCAGCCCAATTTCGACCAGGCTAGCTACTGTGCGCACGACCAGGAACTGCCGTGCTTGTGCGCCGTGATTGCTCATCGCCGGTGAGGCTTCGCCCTGCGCTCGTGACCATGCATGCCGGTGCGCACGTGTCCCCACTTCAGCTAGTGCCGTGGCAAGGCCGCTGCTACGTCGACGACCAGTGCTGCTCCCGCACGCGATCAACGGCTTTTTGTCAGCAACTCCTCGCCACGTCGCTTTGCCGCGCCAGTGTTGTCGCCACCGCTTGCTACAACTTTGCCAGGTCCCGATGAGGCGACACTGTGATCAACTGCAAGCTTGTCGCCGTCGCATCACCGTTCTTCGCTGTGTCTTCGCCGCTGTTGCTCCAGCACGCAACCAGTCAAGTCACCGGCTGCCAATTACTTCGTTGTCTCCTTCTTGCTTGCTTCGCCTGGCCTATTTATACACCACTGTCCCCCAGCAACTTCTTGTTTCACTGGAAATCAGCTAAGTCTCAAAATTCTCCTGTCCTGGTCTTCTTCTCCGGCGAGTCCAGATTGAGACCTCACGGTGCCAGCACGCCCTGCTGCACTCCTCACCGACTTAACAGCACCAGAAGGTATATCTCATCTCCCTCATCGTGCTGTACCATTTAATTGAGCTATATTGCATCCAGTCGCCGGTGATCGCCGGAATTGGCTGAAAATCACAGATTGCCCTGTTCTGGCAATGCAGGCCAAATCAATTCGAATTAGCCCTCGAACCTGTGAAGCAAATTGATCAGTGGGTTATTTCAAGCAAGCCTGTAAGCTTAGAATCCCTAATTAAACATCATTCGAAGCTTTTCCCAAATTCAAGCTCTACCAGAAAACCGGCGATCGTCGCCAGGCTTCTCCGGTGATCCTCCAGTTAACTTGATGCTACCAGAAGCTTCCCTATACCTCCTAGATGCTCTCCAAGCAAAGAATTAAGTTCTCTCGGCCTGTAGCAAAAACCCCCAAATAGCAGTGTTCTTCTCCAGCACAGTTCACCGGAAAAGTGTTCCCGGCCATTTCAGCCCTCGAAACTTTGTCATTTGGATGTGCCTTAGCCTCCTGAGTATTTTTGTCTTCTAGCTCGACACCTAGATCGGCCTAGATTGGAAGTTATAGCCATGCCAAGTTTGTGTCCAGAACTGCTCCAGTGCAGCCAGTTCATCTCTGTTCATCATCAAATTTCTTGCTTTCCAGCCATTTTCAGCCCTAGATCCTATTGAATGATTTATTCCTGTTATCAATGCCTACCTCCCAGACAAAGTGGTGCATCATTTGGAGCTCCAGATCAAAAGTTATGCTAAGCCCTAGTTTTTGACATTGTCAGCTCTATGCCAAAGCTTGTCAGCCAGTGGCATTGACCTTGTTTACCCACTTCTGGTTGTGTAATTTGAAAATCACTTTGTCCACTAAATTTGTAGAGTTGTGATCTACATTTTATTCTACTACCACAAGTTAAAATAACCCCTCTATCATTCATCAACCCTATGTCGATGCTTTGAACCGAATGTCGATCTAAAGACGTTCGCTGTTTTTGAGCGAACCAGTCGCAACCTTGACATCATTCTGATATTTTGAGACATTTGGAACCTTGTAAACCTTTGACAGCTAATCTTAACATTGGTTTCTTTAATTTAACTCTAATCAGCCTCTAAACCCAATCATTTCAGAATCATCAAGACTTCATCTTTGCATCATTGCATATAGTATAATAATGTATGGAAAAGATTATGATTATTGGTTGTTTGTTTGATTGGAGAGCAGATCAAGATCCCGAGTTCGAGGACTTCACTGTGGATCCGACGTCGACTGCTGTATTTTACGACGCGGAAGGCAAGTCATATCCTTGGTCATCTTGAACCTATATTTTAAATGTTGCTAAAACATAACCTTGAATATAGGCAATATTGCATGTGAAAGATTGAGAATGGTTGATTTATGAATTGGCAGTACTAGACTGGTTATCGGTGAAATGTGAAATAAACAAGTTTTGAGCCATGAACTATTATATGTATTTATATACTTATATTCATGAAATAAAACCCCTAGCCGTGACCAGAAAAATGGTATGGATGGCTGTAGCACTGGAGGTGCTAGACTGCAAAGGAATGCAGGCACTGAAGGTGCAGGGTTGTGGATGGTCTGGTCACTGGCATATAAGGACTAGAACCTTGTGTTGTGCGTCTAGTGGCATGAACAACGTGCTAACCGCAAGCCTGGTATGGGACAGGCCTGAACAAGTAATTATGTGGATCGCACATAAAACCCCTGCATGAGATGTGTAGTGATGCACGATAAACACGGAGCGCGGCTCCCACACATATCACTGAAGGTGATCAAGCACGCTGACCCAGTAATGGGAATAAGCAATGGGGTGGAGGTTGGATACAACCTGCCACAACTGTGCCTCGCTGAGAGCCACAGGGTCGGGGGTGAATTGTAAGTGATACATAACAAAAGTTCTTGTTATTTCCACCTTGCCGCTCACAGTATGAAGTGAGTCAGGGGTCCAATCATTTTGTTATGATAGGAAAGGTTTGAAAGTGGAATATCTTGCGGGTAAATTGGTACCTCTCTGCAGAGTTAAAAATGTATTCGAATACTCCGAGCTCCCGGGTTTTATAGGAGTCTGCTGCGGTGGATTAAATCTACGGGGTGTGACACAAGTACTATTTTCTAAATAAAATATGTTTAAATCAAGATTACCCAAATGACATGTGTTGTCATGATAAGGAGTGCTACCGTGGGCTGTCGTGTGTCGACGTGTCGCAGTAGTGCTATAATCTAGTGAACATGAATGATGATGTTATATTATAAAAAGTGCTGCCATGAGATGAGGTATGAAAGAAAAAGGATTATTTTACAAATATCCATAATTCTTGACTAGTCTAGGTTCATATCATCACTACTATATGTATCTACTCTTACCTATGACTTGCTGAGTACGTAAGTGCTCACCCTTGCAACATTCAACTCAATAGATGGAGCCTACCTTGATCAAGATGATGGCACGGAGTACTACGTGGATCCAGAAGGAGGAGAATCAGTTCCGCCAGAACCCTGAAGTGTGTTGTTCTGCCGTCAACTTCTTTTGTGGGAGGGTCACCTGTCTTCTGCTGTGTAGTTAAATATTTTGTTAAACCCTGAATGCCTTGCAGGCATTGTAATCCTCTTTATGTAATATTAAGGCCAGCAGGCCACACTGCTTAATATTTTGTAAGTACTCTGTTGCAATGTAATATACTCCTGTGTTTGACTCATCCTGGGAAGTCAAAGGGATTGTGGTTGAGACTAGCTGCAGCGAGCTAGGTCTCTACAGGAGTAGTCGTTGTCCCAGTCACGGGGCGCGACAAGAAAAGTTGGTATCAGAGCAACATGAGAACTTGACTGTAGGACGACACCTTTAGGAAATTGGCCGTGCCAGGAAGACGTAATTTATTTAGAAACTATTTGTGGAAATTTTATTTTGGTAAAAATATTGAGCTTTGTAGCTCTTGAAAAACCTTCATTTCAAAATTTTATTTGGATTTCTAAAATTCGGTAAGATTGTGAGAGTGCGTTCTGTTGTTTCAGAGTGTCTTAGAGGTTGGTGTAGACAGAGCTAGTGGATGCTCTTGATAGCTTTGTGATTCGCTGTTGCTTTTGCAATGGTTAATTTGTGTATTATGGCTAGTAGCCTAAGTATTTTATGCAAAAAAATAGTTGCATTAATTTCTGCATTGCTGTCTTAGTTGGCCTTAGTTAGTTAGATCCGTCTAAATTTTTTCAGAGCCACCATGGTTGACACCAGAAGGAGATCTCGAAGTAGAAGAGAAGATATAGATCAGACTCCGCAGGAAGAAGAAACTATGATAAGAGACCCTTTGTTTCAGCAAGGATCTCAGAGTTCCAATCCACCTCAGAATGAACAACCCAGTCTTCAGGAAATTTTGTTGTCAATGGAGAAAAGTCGACAAGAAGCTCAGATAGCTCATACCCAGTTGTTAGCCCAGATAGTTCAGAAACTGCCTACTGGAACAACAGAAGGAACCACTTCTGCTGTAGGAGCAAGATTAACAGATTTCCAAAAGACCCGTCCACCAACATTCTCTAGTGCGACCGATCCTATGGTTGCCGATGATTGGTTACGGGATATCGAGAGGAAACTAGACACGGTCCGATGCAGCGAACGAGAGAAAGTTTTGTTTGGATCTCATCAGTTATCAGGAGCTGCAGCTGCCTGGTGGATGAATTACCAGGAAGCTCACCCTGATAAAGATAATATCTCTTGGAGGGAATTTAAGGATCAATTTCGGAAATTTCATATACCTACTGGTGTTATGGCAGCTAAGCGTCGGGAATTTCGGAATTTAACTCAAGGAAGTAAGTCAGTTACTGAGTATCTACACCAATTTACTCACTTGGCTCGATACGCACCTGGAGATGTGGATACTGAAGAGAAGAAGATAGAGCGCTTCACAGAAGGACTTCAACACTATTTACAGTATCAAATTGCTTCTCATGAACTTACAGAATTTCAAACCCTAGTGAACAGAGCTTTAAAGGTAGAAGAAAAGAAGAATATGGGAGAAGAAAGCCGAAAGAGGAGGATGTTCCAGCAAACAAGACCACAGTCAAATCCAATCAGAGGAAGAGTTCCTATCACTCCCAATTTCCGACCATATTATCAGAATCCCAGACCAGCAACGACATTGTGCCCCAACTGCCGAGGAAATCATTCTCAGAAGGATTGCCCTCATCCTCGTGTTGAGTGTTATCATTGTGGACAGCGTGGGCACCGTAAAGAATTCTGTCCTTGGATACAGCTTCCAATGTCCATTGCCAGATCTCAGGCAGGAACACAGCCAGTAGTAACCAGAGCATAACCATCGCAGAATTTTAGAGGAAATTCAGCAGGAAGAGGAGGAAACATGGCTAATCGAGGAAGAGGAAGAGGTAGAGCACCAGCTGCAACCCAAGGAGGAAGATTAAACTATACTTCAATTCAAGAAGCGGGCAACGCCACCGACATTCTTCTAGGTAGATTTCTGATTAAATCTGCATCTGCCTTAATATTGTTTGATCCTGGTGCTACAAATTCATTCATGTCAAAAGCATTTGCATCTGAAGTTGAAATGCATATAGACCAAGTACCACTAGAGTACTCTATGGTTATACAAACTCCAGGGGCTAGATTATCTGTTTACTCAATCTGCCCAAATGTAACTTTCAATATAGAAGGAGTAGAATTTGAGGCAAATCTACTAGTTCTAGAACTGCAAGGTCTAGACATTATTTTGGGAATGGATTGGTTGTCCCAACATAAAGGTCTAGTAGATTGTGAAGAGAAAACCCTTAATCTTGTCAGTAACCAAGGGGAGAGAGTTCTATTCCATGCAGAAAGATCAGCAGTCAAGAGACCGCTAAGATCTGTTCAAGCATTGCAAAAATTATGCCTGGAACAAGTGCCTGTAGTGCAACAATATTCTGATGTGTTTCCAGAAGAACTTCCGGGAATGCCACCTGACAGAGAAATAGAATTCAGTATTGAACTTAAACCAGGAGCAGCACCTATAGCAAAACGTCCCTATAGGATGCCAGTTACAGATTTGGAGGAGCTCAAGAATCAACTCGAAGACTTGGAAAACAAGGGATTTATCAAACCCAGTGCTTCGCCATGGGGAGCCCCAGTTCTGTTTGTGAGGAAGAAAGACGGAACTCTACGAATGTGTGTAGACTACCGAGCTTTGAATGAAGTCACTATTAAAAACAAGTATCCATTACCAAGAATTGATGACTTGTTCAATCAGCTTCGAGGAGCCAAAGTATTTTCCAAGATAGATTTGAAATCTGGATATCATCAGCTGAAGATCAAGAAAGAAGATATACCGAAGACTGCTTTCACTACCAGATATGGTTTATATGAGTTTACAGTAGTACCTTTTGGCTTGACCAATGCTCCGGCAGCATTCATGAATGTCATGAACAGTACATTTATGGATTTTCTTGACAAGTTTGTCATAGTATTCATAGATGACATTCTGATATATTCCAAGAGTACGGAAGAACATGAGCAACATTTACACCTAGTCTTGGAAAGACTACGAGAGAGGCAATTTTATGCCAAGTTTGACAAATGTGAATTTTGGATGTCAAGAATTTCATTTCTTGGACATGTATTGGCAGCGGAAGGAATTTCAGTGGACTCAGCTAAAATCTCTGCAATCAAGGAGTGGAAGCAACCTACCTCAGTTTCAGAGATTAGAAGTTTCTTGGGATTAGCAGGGTATTATAGGAGATTCATCGAAGGATTTTCCCAAATTGCCAAACCTCTTACAAACCTGCTAAAGAAGGATGTTGCATTTGATTGGACCACCAAGTGCGAGGAGAGTTTTCAGAAGCTAAAGCAGAAATTGACAACAACACCAGTCCTCACCCTACCAGACAGCAAAGAAGATTTTGTAGTTTACTGTGATGCTTCAAAGCAAGGAATAGGCTGTGTGTTAATGCAACAAGGTCAAGTAGTGGCTTATGCTTCACGCCAATGGAGACCACATGAGGAAAATTATCCGACCCATGATTTGGAGTTAGCAGCAGTAGTGCATGCTTTAAAGATATGGCGGCATTATCTCATTGGGCGTAAGTGTGAGATCTTTACAGATCATAAAAGCCTCAAGTATATTTTCACACAGACAGAGCTCAACATGCGTCAACGACGATGGCTCGAATTGATCAAAGATTATGATCTTAGTATTCAGTACCATCCAGGGAAAGCTAATGTAGTAGCTGATGCCCTAAGCAGAAAAGTTTACAACCTACAAGGAATGGTTATGTTGAAGAACCCTTACCTACAACAAGAGTTGCAGAATCACCAAGTGGAAATAGTACCGCAGGGAACGGTAGCTACTTTAACAATAAAATCTCAACTTGAAGAACAGATAGGAAATGCCCAGAAGGAAGATGAAGAAATTTGTAAGATCAAGAGTCGAATCAAGTTAGGAAAGGCTCAAGGCTTTATTGAAGATAACCAAGGGATTGTATGGTATCGAGAAAGAATCTGTGTACCTCAAAACGCAGATCTTAAGGAAATAATTCTCCATGAAGCACATAAAACTCCATACTCAATACACCCTGGTAACACAAAGATGTATCAAGATTTGAAGACCAGATTCTGGTGGGATAATATGAAGAGGGAGATTGCAGAGTACATTGCAAACTGTGATACATGCCAACGAGTTAAAGCAGAACACCAGAAAATAGCAGGAAAGCTACAACCTCTACCAATACCATTATGGAAATGGGAAGAAATTGGTATGGATTTTATTACAGGATTACCTAAAACTCAAGGAGGATATGATTCCATATGGGTTATTGTGGACAGACTTACTAAAGTAGCTCATTTCATACCAGTTAAAAAGATTTATGATGGCAGTAAATTAGCAGAGTTATACATGCAAAGAATAGTGGCATTGCATGGTATTCCTAAAAAGATAGTCTCAGATCGTGGAACACAGTTTACCTCCAAATTTTGGAATAGACTGCATGAAACTCTAGGAACCCAGTTGGACTTCAGTACTGCATATCATCCACAGACGGGAGGACAGACAGAAAGAGTTAACCAAATCCTAGAGGATCTTCTAAGAGCTTGTATACTAGATTATGGAACATCATGGGACAAATGTTTACCATTTGCAGAATTTACATATAATAACAGTTATCAAGCTAGTATACAGATGGCACCATTTGAAGCTTTATATGGACGTAAGTGCAGAACTCCATTGCATTGGAATGAGCCAGGAGAACGAAAAGTTATAGGACCAGAGATAGTAGAAGAAGCAGAAGCTCATGTCAGACTCATCAGAGAAAGGTTGAAAACAGCACAATCACGACAAAAGAGTTATGCAGATAAACGACGAAGAGGATTATCATTTGAACCAGGAGATTTTTGTGTATCTCAAGGTCACACCATTCAAGAGATTACAAAGATTCCAAGTGAAAGGAAAGTTATCTCCAAGATACATTGGACCATTTAAGATAATCAAGAGAAAGGGAGAAGTATCATATAAATTGGAATTACCTGAGGGATTAGCAGGAGTGCATGATGTGTTTCATGTCTCTCAGCTCCGGAAATGTTTGAAGGAACCAACTGACCAGATAGATGTACAAGATGTGCCATTACAGAAGAATCTCACTTATCTTGAGCACCCAATCAGAATCCTAGCCACTGATGAACGTCAGCTCCGAAGGAAGAAAACCAAATTGTGTAAAGTTCAATGGAAGAATCATTCAGAGCAAGAGGCTACTTGGGAGAAGGAAGAAGATCTTAAGCAAACCTATCCTTATCTTTTCCTGTCTTAGGTAAATCTCGGGGCGAGATTTCTTTAAGGAGGGTAGATCTGTAACGCCCTGAGTTAGGGGTGAAAATTTCCTTTTTCATAAATAGCATGCATGCATGTATCTGTAGTAATAGCCAGATCAGTTTCTATCTCAAGCCCTGAAATCTCCAAAATTTATCCTGTGACCTCAAATTTAGATCAGATTGTTCAGATATGATCTATCAGTTTCTTTGAACTTAAAAGCCTTCAGAACCTAGATCCAATTCTATCCCTAACTCTCAGATTTATCAGCTCCTTCTGTTTTCGAAAACAGAAATACCTTCTATTACTTAAATACCCTAAGTTTCAGAAATACAGATTTAATCCGAATCTTGACCAAGTTCAGACCAGATTATTCCTGGAATATGATCATGGGTATGTCAATACCTTAATATAAAAAGTTGACAGCCATATTTCACCATTTAGACTCTTTTCACAAATCAGTCCAAGAATTATCGCAAAATAGTCCTTATCTGTTATTTGAAAATTCAAAAAGGCTAAAATCTCCAGATTAACTCCAAATTCAGAATTTCTTCGGCAAATCCTCTCAAAATGCTATTTGTCACAAGTTTCTCTTCTGTTCAAATTCCAAAATCTCATCCTAAGTACCAGAATTCAAAACCAAATGAAATTCAGATTTCAATTACCCTAAATTACCCTATTTTCAGTTTGTATCAAAAACTATTCAAACGTATCATATTTTATCAATTATCATTGCCAATTAACCTGTTGAATATAATCTACCAGATTAGTGAAATCAAATTCAACTCTAACCTTCCAAATCTCCAGAATTACAGATTGGTCCAATTGTGAAAGTCAAATATTGCAAATCAGCCCAATTTCGACCAGGCTAGCTACTGTGCGCACGACCAGGAACTGCCGTGCTTGTGCGCCGTGATTGCTCATCGCCGGTGAGGCTTCGCCCTGCGCTCGTGACCATGCATGCCGGTGCGCACGTGTCCCCACTTCAGCTAGTGCCGTGGCAAGGCCGCTGCTACGTCGACGACCAGTGCTGCTCCCGCACGCGATCAACGGCTTTTTGTCAGCAACTCCTCGCCACGTCGCTTTGCCGCGCCAGTGTTGTCGCCACCGCTTGCTACAACTTTGCCAGGTCCCGATGAGGCGACACTGTGATCAACTGCAAGCTTGTCGCCGTCGCATCACCGTTCTTCGCTGTGTCTTCGCCGCTGTTGCTCCAGCACGCAACCAGTCAAGTCACCGGCTGCCAATTACTTCGTTGTCTCCTTCTTGCTTGCTTCGCCTGGCCTATTTATACACCACTGTCCCCCAGCAACTTCTTGTTTCACTGGAAATCAGCTAAGTCTCAAAATTCTCCTGTCCTGGTCTTCTTCTCCGGCGAGTCCAGATTGAGACCTCACGGTGCCAGCACGCCCTGCTGCACTCCTCACCGACTTAACAGCACCAGAAGGTATATCTCATCTCCCTCATCGTGCTGTACCATTTAATTGAGCTATATTGCATCCAGTCGCCGGTGATCGCCGGAATTGGCTGAAAATCACAGATTGCCCTGTTCTGGCAATGCAGGCCAAATCAATTCGAATTAGCCCTCGAACCTGTGAAGCAAATTGATCAGTGGGTTATTTCAAGCAAGCCTGTAAGCTTAGAATCCCTAATTAAACATCATTCGAAGCTTTTCCCAAATTCAAGCTCTACCAGAAAACCGGCGATCGTCGCCAGGCTTCTCCGGTGATCCTCCAGTTAACTTGATGCTACCAGAAGCTTCCCTATACCTCCTAGATGCTCTCCAAGCAAAGAATTAAGTTCTCTCGGCCTGTAGCAAAAACCCCCAAATAGCAGTGTTCTTCTCCAGCACAGTTCACCGGAAAAGTGTTCCCGGCCATTTCAGCCCTCGAAACTTTGTCATTTGGATGTGCCTTAGCCTCCTGAGTATTTTTGTCTTCTAGCTCGACACCTAGATCGGCCTAGATTGGAAGTTATAGCCATGCCAAGTTTGTGTCCAGAACTGCTCCAGTGCAGCCAGTTCATCTCTGTTCATCATCAAATTTCTTGCTTTCCAGCCATTTTCAGCCCTAGATCCTATTGAATGATTTATTCCTGTTATCAATGCCTACCTCCCAGACAAAGTGGTGCATCATTTGGAGCTCCAGATCAAAAGTTATGCTAAGCCCTAGTTTTTGACATTGTCAGCTCTATGCCAAAGCTTGTCAGCCAGTGGCATTGACCTTGTTTACCCACTTCTGGTTGTGTAATTTGAAAATCACTTTGTCCACTAAATTTGTAGAGTTGTGATCTACATTTTATTCTACTACCACAAGTTAAAATAACCCCTCTATCATTCATCAACCCTATGTCGATGCTTTGAACCGAATGTCGATCTAAAGACGTTCGCTGTTTTTGAGCGAACCAGTCGCAACCTTGACATCATTCTGATATTTTGAGACATTTGGAACCTTGTAAACCTTTGACAGCTAATCTTAACATTGGTTTCTTTAATTTAACTCTAATCAGCCTCTAAACCCAATCATTTCAGAATCATCAAGACTTCATCTTTGCATCATTGCATATAGTATAATAATGTATGGAAAAGATTATGATTATTGGTTGTTTGTTTGATTGGAGAGCAGATCAAGATCCCGAGTTCGAGGACTTCACTGTGGATCCGACGTCGACTGCTGTATTTTACGACGCGGAAGGCAAGTCATATCCTTGGTCATCTTGAACCTATATTTTAAATGTTGCTAAAACATAACCTTGAATATAGGCAATATTGCATGTGAAAGATTGAGAATGGTTGATTTATGAATTGGCAGTACTAGACTGGTTATCGGTGAAATGTGAAATAAACAAGTTTTGAGCCATGAACTATTATATGTATTTATATACTTATATTCATGAAATAAAACCCCTAGCCGTGACCAGAAAAATGGTATGGATGGCTGTAGCACTGGAGGTGCTAGACTGCAAAGGAATGCAGGCACTGAAGGTGCAGGGTTGTGGATGGTCTGGTCACTGGCATATAAGGACTAGAACCTTGTGTTGTGCGTCTAGTGGCATGAACAACGTGCTAACCGCAAGCCTGGTATGGGACAGGCCTGAACAAGTAATTATGTGGATCGCACATAAAACCCCTGCATGAGATGTGTAGTGATGCACGATAAACACGGAGCGCGGCTCCCACACATATCACTGAAGGTGATCAAGCACGCTGACCCAGTAATGGGAATAAGCAATGGGGTGGAGGTTGGATACAACCTGCCACAACTGTGCCTCGCTGAGAGCCACAGGGTCGGGGGTGAATTGTAAGTGATACATAACAAAAGTTCTTGTTATTTCCACCTTGCCGCTCACAGTATGAAGTGAGTCAGGGGTCCAATCATTTTGTTATGATAGGAAAGGTTTGAAAGTGGAATATCTTGCGGGTAAATTGGTACCTCTCTGCAGAGTTAAAAATGTATTCGAATACTCCGAGCTCCCGGGTTTTATAGGAGTCTGCTGCGGTGGATTAAATCTACGGGGTGTGACACAAGTACTATTTTCTAAATAAAATATGTTTAAATCAAGATTACCCAAATGACATGTGTTGTCATGATAAGGAGTGCTACCGTGGGCTGTCGTGTGTCGACGTGTCGCAGTAGTGCTATAATCTAGTGAACATGAATGATGATGTTATATTATAAAAAGTGCTGCCATGAGATGAGGTATGAAAGAAAAAGGATTATTTTACAAATATCCATAATTCTTGACTAGTCTAGGTTCATATCATCACTACTATATGTATCTACTCTTACCTATGACTTGCTGAGTACGTAAGTGCTCACCCTTGCAACATTCAACTCAATAGATGGAGCCTACCTTGATCAAGATGATGGCACGGAGTACTACGTGGATCCAGAAGGAGGAGAATCAGTTCCGCCAGAACCCTGAAGTGTGTTGTTCTGCCGTCAACTTCTTTTGTGGGAGGGTCACCTGTCTTCTGCTGTGTAGTTAAATATTTTGTTAAACCCTGAATGCCTTGCAGGCATTGTAATCCTCTTTATGTAATATTAAGGCCAGCAGGCCACACTGCTTAATATTTTGTAAGTACTCTGTTGCAATGTAATATACTCCTGTGTTTGACTCATCCTGGGAAGTCAAAGGGATTGTGGTTGAGACTAGCTGCAGCGAGCTAGGTCTCTACAGGAGTAGTCGTTGTCCCAGTCACGGGGCGCGACAAGTATCAAATCCCAATCCTAAACCGAAACCAAATTCGAGTCGCAATCGGTTCGGATTTCCCTTTTGCTTTGCTGTTTTTATAAAGACAATATCTTTGTCATCTGAACACCAATTTGGGCCATTAAATAGTCTTAATTTTATCTCTCGAAGAGATCTACAACCTTGCTCATTGCACCAAATTCCAGAAACGCCATATTCGTGGCGCAAATCGCGTTGGAAGTTAATCTGTTCCATCTCGGAGTAATCTGTACAGCCTGTATTTCGGGGGCCATATCTCCTAGTTCGAAACTCCAAATTGGGTGTTCCATATATTCAAATTAATGATAAAGAAAAGAGCTACAACTTCCTAGTTATAAGTTTTTGCTTTTGAGGTCTTTAAGAGCCCCAAAAGTATTATTGGAAATTTCTGCAGAGCATCTTTGCTAAATTGCCGAGAGTATTCTGATAGGATTTGTGCGTAATTCTTAAATTTTGAGTTGTAATCCATCCTTTGCAGCACTGTTGTAAAAAAAAATAGGCAAGTGCATAAAAAAGAGCCGCACGAAAAGAAAGATTAGCAAAAAAAAAAAAAAAAAAAAAAAGAGATCAGAAGTGCTTGCATCCTTTCATGTCCATTGTCTGTACCGATCACTTTGCTTGCTTGAACTAGTTTTAGGAACGCGTTTAGGCCAGCAACGGTGACAAGTACTTTGGACATTTATTCAGTTTCCAAAGAGGTTTTAGTTGAAAGTTTAAAAGATAATTCATTAATCTTTAAAGGCTTTCGTTTTGGAAATCTTTATCTGGTTGATTTTCACTCAAAAGATGCATCTCTTTCAACATGCCTTGTCTCTTAAACCTCAAAGGGTTGGTTATGGCACAGGAGACTCACACATGTTGGAATGCATCAATTGAAAAAGCTTTTAAAATGTGATTTGGTTGTTGGCTTAAAAGATGTGAATTTTGAAAAGGATAAACCCTGTAGCGCTTGTCAAGTTGGCAAGCAAGTAGCTACTTCACATCCAATTAAGCGTGTTCATTCAACTTGCAAACCTTTGAAACTGCTGCATATGGATTTATTTGGACCTTCTGAGTTCCAAAGTATCGGGGGGTAACAACTATGGCTTTGTAATTGTTGATGATTTTACTCGCTATACTTGGGTCTTCTTTATTTCCCAAAAATCTAAAACCCCTGATGTTTTCAAAAGTTTTGCAAAACGTGTTCCAACTGAATTCGAACTTTTCATCAAGAAAATTCGTAGTGATCATGGTGGATAATTCGTAAATTCAACCTTATTTGATTTTTGTGACTTGCTCAGAATTAAACACGAATTTTCTACCTCATACACTCCACAGCAAAAGGGAGTTGTAGAAAGGAAAAATCGAACATTATTAGAAATGGCAAAAACTATGCTAAGTGAGTATGATACTCCTACTCGCCTTTGGGTTGAAGCTGTGCATACTGCTTGCTATTCTATTAATCGGCTTTATTTGCATCCACTTCTAAATTTAACTCCTTATGAACTTCTTATTGGGCGTAAGCCAAATATTTCCTATTTTCGAGTGTTTGGTTGCAGATGTTATATCCTTAAGAAAAGAAATTTTGGTGGTAAATTTCAGAGAAGAGTAGATGAAGGTTTTCTAGTCGGATACTCAACCACCAGCAAAGCCTATTGTATTTTTAATAAAAATACAAGTTGCATTGAAAAATCTTGTGATATAGAGTTCAACGAAACTAATGGCTCTCAAAAGGAGCAAGTCTCTTGTGAAGTTTTAGGTGAAGATATTCAAGAAGCCATGAAGAACATTACCATAGGAGACATCAAGCCAAGAGATGATCAAGAAGATGATGAAAACGTTGAGGATGATGATCAACATGCATCATCATCACATACTGATTCACCAGAGCAAGATCAAAATGGAGCAGCACAAGAAGAAGCACCAAGGCAACATCAAACGATCACCAAGGATGATGTGGACATCACAAGCTTCAACAACCATATGAACAACCAAGATGGTCGATCCAACGAACAAGATGATCGCCCCGATGATCAAGATGGTCGCATCCAAGGACCGATCACTCGAGCTCGAGCCAAACAAATATGTGACCAGGTGAACGCTAACCTAAGTCGCATTCTAGATTTTGACAACTTAAAAGTGCTTCCAACTTCTACTTCTTTGATTGAACTTAGGTGCAACGGAAGGGACGATGAAGATTGGTCGCATGCACGATGAAGGTGTATGGCATACACTGACCGTGTTTTTACCAACAATTCTGGAGAACATCTGGACGTTTAACATGGTCATGGGACACATCATTGGAAAGATAATGAAGTCTAGTTCACTGCATTTCAAACCGTGCGTCCTTTCGACTTCTGAAGCAAAAGTAATCACTGTTTTGGTGGAAGCTGCACGTGCTGTCAAGTCCTGCGCGAGAAATGAAAAGTCTTCACACTTACCAACTCAAGATGACCTTTGAACGTCCAAGAAGACTCCTTCAATTCTTGTTTGCTTTCACACCTAAACTAGAAGGGTTGTTCCAAGTATAAATATCCAAGTACTTCAACTATTTTGTAACTTTTGATCAAACCATTCAGCTATATGCTATCGTAGTGAGACTGCTAAGTGTTCCTCTACCTTTGCTCTTGTGAGTTCTCTTGGATTCGCGAGAAGGATCTTTACAGGTCCCCCTAGTTCGTGCTCTACGGTTCTGGCCGTTTTGTGTGGAATAGTTCCAGTTTGTCGTTCTGCGATTGTTCGGACAGCGGATCGGAGTTCTTGTAGCTTCAGATCGTCTTCCCCATCGTACGGGTTGCAACCAACCTTGGTAGGTATTAAGTTAGTTACCCCGGCTGTTCGCAGCTAGTTATCTTGTTTCTATCCTACGCCGTGAAGATCGGGCCACCCCCTTGTGAAGAAACTGATATGCGTTGGCGCAGCAGTGATCCACCCCCACACCATTTGGTATCAGAGCCTCCGTTGACACGGTAGGATCTGCTATCTATTTACCATCCATATTATCCATATTACTTGTGTTCTTCGTGTTCTTATTCTTATCCTAGAGTCCAAAAGTCATAAAAAAAATCAAACCTTTGTTGTGGTACTGAAATTTTAGTGTTGCACGTTGCAAGCTGTTATCTTATTCTCATTAAAGTTATCTTGTGCTGCATCCTTATCATCGCCAGTCGTCTTTAGTTTGTGCCAAAAATAAGAAAAGAAAAAAAAAGAGAAGAGAAGAGTTAAAAAAAAAGAGAGTGAAAAAAAAAGAATCAATAGCAAAGGAGTGTGTTGCAGCTAGTAGATGATGTGAAGTTTCTTTTACTTGCTTTGTTGCATTTCGTCCACTTGATTTTAGTACTACAAAGTCTTCCTTTGATTAGCCCTCCGAACTCTATTATAAATCGAGGCTAAAGTTTTTTGATCCCTGTTATTCAATCGCTTAATCACTTCCGGTAACTACCACATTGCACAATCGCGGTCTAACAAGAACGCACAAGAACATTGGTAAGTAGGAGGTGAGATTATGTGATTCCATAAAGATATTCCTGTTCCACTAAATTGCCTCTCCTTAACATGGTTGGTTCTCAGTCAAGTGTGCATGGAGGAAATAATGATGAGGAAGACGTTCTAGTGAGACGTGGTGAGCTGCGACAACTGCATGATATTTTTCTTGAAGCAATGCAAAGGATGCTCCGTGAGAATCTTCTGGCCGCCGGTGGTGGAGTGCCACCTCCACTAAACCCTGCTGCTCCAATAGCCGAAGACGGTGATGAGAACTCCGTTGCATCCCATGCTGGAGATGAGCACAACAATCTGAACCATCGGGCTGATCATGGCACAAATGCACGGGTTGCAGCTGCTATTTGTGGTCGTGGAATTGCTGCCCATCCTATGCAGCGAGGACGTGGAGCTCGCGAGCGAGGTTACGGCCCGTGTGTGCACTTCGAAAATGGTCACATGATGGCTGGCCGTGATCTCGAGGGTGAATATGCGGGTTATGAAGATGTTTATGATGAGAATGATGAATATGAACAGCCACCATCACCTCATCATGGCACTGTTCATCGTGAAGACGATCGTCATCATGGTCATCGTGGTTGAAATGACCCTGATAATGCCGCTAGAATCAAGTTAAGAATTCCAAAATTCACTGGAAAGGAAGACCCCGATGCTTATCTTGAGTGGGAAGAGCAATGTGATCAGATTTTCTACATACACAACTTCTCCGATGCAAAGAGGGTAAATCTTGCTTGTGTTGAATTCTCTGGTTATGCGCTAACATGGTGGAACCAAGTGCAGCAAAACCAACGTCAATTGGGCTTAGATCACATCAATGCGTGGGAGGACATGAAGTGTGTGATGGGACGTCGTTTTGTTCCATCTCAATATCAACGAGATCTCCGTAATAGGCTGCAGTGCCTTACCCAAGGATCACGCACCGTGGATGAATATTATAAAGAGATGGAGACTCTCTTAATTCGTGCAAGGATTCAGGAAGATGAAGAATCTAAAATGGCTAGATTTTTGCATGGTCTTAATGCTGAAATTTCAGATTTTGTTGAGATGTTCCCTTACAATAATCTGCAGGATCTAGTGGATCAAGCAAAGCGAACCGAGAGAAAGGTTCGGCACCCTAGAACTTCTCGCCCTTCGGCAAGTTGTTCAGCTGTGACACCTTGGCATCGTTCTCAGCCAAGTCAATCCCACGGTGGCTCTCAATTCCAAAACACAACTAATGGTCCATCAGTTCGTGCTACTAGTGGTAAGCCATCAGCTTCCTCGGCGTCATCACCGGCTGACCACAACAGCGATAAGTGTCCTGATGCATCCACAGGAGCCTCATCCGCTACACCAGTTCCCAAGCGGAACCTAGACATCGAGTATTTCAAGTGCAAGGGAGGAGGGCATATTTCTTTAGAGTGTCCTAGCAGGAGGGTGATGATTGTGAATGAACAAGGAGAGTGGGAATCTGAAAGTGATGAAGATGAACATAAATCACAAGGTGAAGAGGAAGAAAATGATGCAGAGAATGTATGTGATATTCAAGCTAATGAGGGAGATAATAATTGCTTTATTTCTCGTCGTGTGCTCAGCGTTAGCGCTGCAAAAGAGGACAAAGGACAGCGGCATAACATCTTCCACACTCGTGGTACAATCAAGGAGAAGGTATGTCGGATCATTGTTGATAATGGCAGTTGCAATAACATTGCTAGTTCAGATTTGGTGGAGAGATTGAAGCTGAAGCAAAGGCGGCATCCTAGCCCCTACAAGATGCAATGGCTCAATGATTGTGGTTTGCTGAAAGTTAGCAATATTGTGACAATTCCGTTCTCCATTGGGAAGTTCCAAGATCAAGTGGAGTGCGACGTAGTTCCGATGCAAGCTTGTCAATTGCTGTTGGGACGTCCATGGTTGTTTGATCATGATGTTCAGATTAGTAATCGAGCCAACCGACTTTCATTCATGTATAAAGGAGAGCACATCTCTTTGCTCCCTTTATCACCGGAGGAAATCTTGATGGATGATCAAAAAAGAAAGGAGAGAGAGAGCGAGAAACACTTGAGAGAAAACCACCAGCATAGTGAGCGAGTGATTCCAAAGCCAAACAAAACTTCACAACTGAAATTAACCAAGGCACGGGAAAAAGAGGGTTTAGTAATGATGGCTAGGAAGGGGGACATGAGGGAATTGAGAGAACCCAATTGCACTTTCTTTGTACTCATGTACAAGGAGAATTTTCTATCCATTAACGACTTACCCTCTACTTTGCCAAGTGTTATTTTTGATCTTTTGCAGAGCTATAAGGATGTGTTTCCAGACGAAGTACCACCCGGGCTGCCACCCAAGAGAGACATTGAGCACCAAATTGACTTGGTACCAGGAGCACCACTGCCCAATCGGCCACCATACCGCACCAATCCGGAGGAAACTAAGGAGATATAACATCAAGTTCAAGACCTTCTCGACAAAGGTTATGTAAAGGAAAGTCTTTCTCCTTGTGCTGTCCCTGTTTTGCTAGTTCCAAAGAAAGATGGATCTTGGAGAATGTATGTTGATTGTAGAGCTATTAACAACATAACTGTTAGGTATAGGCATCCAATACCTGGACTTGACGATATGCTTGATGAACTAAGTGGCTCTGTCATTTTCTCCAAAATTGATTTGCGAAGTGGCTATCACCAAATTAGAATGAAAGAGGGAGATGAGTGGAAAACAGCATTCAAAACAAAATTTGGGTTGTATGAGTGGCTTGTCATGCCTTTTGGGCTAACAAATGCACCAAGTACCTTCATGAGATTAATGAATCATGTGCTTAGAGCTTTCATTGGCAAGTTTGTTTTTGTTTACTTTGATGACATCCTAATCTACAGCAAGTCTCTTGATGAACACATTGAACATATAAACTGTGTGCTTGCTGTCCTAAGAAAGGAAAAGCTTTACGCTAACCTTGCCTAGTGTACATTTTGCACCGACAAGGTTGTCTTTCTTGGCTTTGTTGTTTCAGCTCAAGGAGTGGAGGTTGACAAAGAGAAAGTGAAGGCCATTCATGATTGGTTACCTCCACAGAATGTTAGCCAAGTGAGGAGCTTCCTTGGGCTTGCCGGTTTCTACTGATGATTTGTGAAGGACTTCAGCACCATTGCTGCCCCGATGAATGATCTAACCAAGAGTGACATGCCATTCCATTGGGGAGAAGCGCAAGAAGATGCTTTCCAAAGGTTGAAAAGTGAGTTAACATCTGCTCCTCTACTAGCACTCCCGGACTTTGGTAAGACCTTTGAAATAGAATGCGATGCTAGTGGTATTGGAATTGGAGGAGTATTCATGCAAGAACATAGGCCAATTGCATATTTTAGTGAGAAATTAAGTGGACCAACTCTGAATTATTTTGTATATGATAAAGAGTTGTATGCACTAGTGAGAGCTTTAGAGACATGGCAACACTACTTATGGCCTAAAGAATTTGTGATCCATTCAGACCATGAGTCTCTTAAACATCTTAAAGGACAACTGAAACTGAACCGTAGGCATGCAAAATGGAGTGAGTTCATAGAGTCTTTTCCCTATGTTGTTAAGTATAAGAAGGGAAAGGAAAATGTTGTTGCCGATGCTTTGTCTAGATGCCATGCTTTGCTTTCCCAACTTGATGTCAAAATTCTTGGCTTAGAGAGTATCAAAGAATTATATGCCAAAGATTCATATTTCGCTGAAGCACATTCAAAATGTAGTGAAGGAAAGGGTTGGGAAAAATTCCATTTGCATGATAGGTTCTTATTTCGAGCTAACAAGTTGTGCATTCCAGATTGCTTTGTTCGATTGCTACTTTTGCAGGAAGCTCATGCAGGTGGACTCATGGGACATTTTGGCACCAAGAAAACTGAGAGCGTGTTGGCCGATCATTTCTTTTGGCCAAAGATGCGACGGGATGTGGAGCGCTACATGTTGCGCTGCGAGATATGTCACAAAGCTAAGTCACACTTGAACCCTCATGGTCTATACATGCCTTTACCTGTTCCAAATGCACCATGGGAAGACATTTCTATGGACTTTGTTCTTGGTTTACCACGGACAAAGAGGGGGAGTGATTCAGTTTTTGTAGTAGTTGATAGGTTCAGCAAGATGGTGCATTTTATTCCATGTCACAAGAGCAATGATGCTTCACATATTGCTGATTTATTCTTTAGGGATGTTGTGAGGTTGCGTGGTATACCACGAACCACAGTTTCGGATCGAGACACAAAATTCTTGAGCTACTTTTGCAAGACGTTGTGGGGAAAACTTGGGACAAAATTGTTATTTTCTACAACTTGCCATCCCCAAACGGACGGTCAAACTGAAGTTGTAAATCGAACGCTATCCATAATGCTGAGAGCAATTTTAAAGAAGAACTTGAAAATGTGGGAGGACTGCCTACCTCATGTAGAATTTGCATACAATAGGGCAACACATTCGACCACAAAATTGTGTCCATTCGAAATTGTATATGGTTTCAAACCTGCTGCTCCCATAGATCTTTTGGCTTTGCCTTTACAGGAACGAACCAATCTTGATGCAAGCAAGTGAGCTGAACTTGTGAAGCAACTTCATTTGAAGACCAAGGAAAATATTGAGAAGATGACAAGGCAATATGAGAAACGAGCAAACAAGGGAAGAAGGAAGATGATATTTGAACCAGGTGACTTGGTATGGGTGCATTTTCGAAAGGAGCGCTTTCCAGAAGAACGCAAAAGCAAATTGCAGCCAATAGCAGATGGCCCATTCAAAGTGCTTAAAAAGATTAATGACAACGCATTCAAGATTGAACTTCCTGAGAAGTATGGCGTTAGCGCAACATTCAACGTCTCCGATCTATCTCCATACAATGGACCATCAGAGTCAAGGACGACTCCTTTTCAAGTGGAGGAGGATGATGTGGACATCACAAGCTTCAACAACCATATGAACGACAAAGATGGTCGATCCAACGAACAAGATGATCGCCCCGATGATCAAGATGGTCGCATCCAAGGACCGATCACTCGAGCTCGAGCCAAACAAATATGTGACCAGGTGAACGCTAACCTAAGTCTCATTCTAGATTTTGAAAACTTAAAAGTTCTTCCAACTTCTACTTCTTTGATTGAACTTAGGTGCAACGGAAGGGACGATGAAGATTGGTCGCATGCACGATGAAGGCGTATGGCACACACTGAACGTGTTTTTGCCAGAAATTATGGAGAATATCTGGAAGTGCAACATGGTCATGGGCCACATCACTGGAAAGATAATTAAGTCTAGTTTACTGCATTTCAAACCGTGCATCGTTTTGACTTCTGAAGCAAAAGTTATCACTGTTTTGGTGGAAGCTGCGCGTGCTGTCAAGTCCTGAGCGAGAAATGAAAAGTCTACACACTTACCAACTCAAGATGACCTTTGAACGTCCAAGAAGACTCCTTCAATTCCTATTTTCTTTCACACCTAAACTAGAAGGGTTGTTCCTAGTATAAATATCCAAGTACTTCAACTATCTTGTAACTTTTGATCAAACCATTCAGCTATATGCTATCGCAGTGAGACTGCTAAGTGTTCCTCTACCTTTGCTCTTGTGAGTTCTCTTGGATTCACGAGAAAGATCATTACAGGTCCCCCTAGTTCGTGCTCTACGGTTTCGGCTGTTTTGTGTGGATTAGTTCCAGTTTGTGGTTCTGCGATTGTTCGGACAACGGGTCGGAGTTCTTGTAGCTTCGGATCGTCTTCCTCATCGTACGGGTTGTGACCAACCTTGGCAGGTATTAAGCTAGTTATCCCAGCTGTTCACAGCTAGTTATCTTTTTTCTATCCTACGCCGTGAAGATCGGGCCACCCCCTTGTGGAGAAACTGATATGCATTGGCGCAACAGTGATCCACCCCCACACCAAAGGATCACCCTTTAGATCAAATATTGGGTGATGTCAGTAAGGGTGTTCAAACTCGCTCTGGTATCGCTTCGTTTTGTGAACATCATTCATTTGTGTCTTCTTTAGAACCTAACATGTAGATGAAGCTCTAAGTGATCCTAATTGGATTAATGCCATGCATGATGAACTAAACAATTTTTCTAGAAATGAAGTTTGGACTTTAGTAGAAAGACCCAAGGATCATAATGTAATTGGAACAAAATGGGTTTTCAGAAATAAGCAAGATGAAAATGGTGTAGTAATTAGAAATAAAGCTCATCTTGTTGCACAAGGTTTTACTCAAGTCGAAGGTTTAGACTTCGGTGAAACTTTTGCACCTGTAGCAAGACTTGAAGCTATTCGTATTCTTCTTGCTTATGCATCAAACTTTAATATTAAGTTATTTCAAATGGATGTTAAAAGTGCATTTTTAAATGGTGAGATATCTGAACTAGTATTTGTTGAACAACCACCCGGTTTTGAAGATTTTCAAAATTTCCAAACCATGTGTTTAAATTGGCTAAAGCTCTCTATGGTCTCAAGCAAGCAACTCGAGATTGGTATGAACGACTTAGAGACTTTCTTTTATCAAAAGGTTTTAAAATTGGAAAAGTTCATACAACTTTGTTTACAAAGAAAATTGAAAAAGATTTGTTCATTTGTCAAATATATGTTAATGATATTATCTTTGGATCTACGAATAAACATTTCTGTCATGAGTTTGGAGAAATGATGTCTAGGGAATTCTAGATGTCGATGATCAGTGAGCTAAGCTTCTTCCTTAGACTTCAAATCAAGCAACTCAAGAACGGTACGTTCGTGAGTCAAACAAAGTACGTGAAGGACTTACTCAAGTGCTTTAGGATGGAAGATGTTAAGGCAATCAAAACCCCCATGGCGACAAATGGACATCTCGACATGGACAACAACGGAAAATCTGTTGATTCTAAACTCTATTGGTCTATGATTGGTAGCTTATTGTATCTTACTGCATCTAGGCCTGATATCATGTTTAGTGTGTGCTTATGTGCTAGATTTCAATCAGATCCTAAGGAATGCCATTTAATTGCTCTTAAAAGAATTCTTAGGTATTTGAAATGCTATCCCAACCTAGGTCTTTGGTATCTGAAAGATGCAAACTTTGAATTAATTGGATATTCGGATTCTGATTATGCTGGGTGCAAGATTGATCGAAAAAGTACATCTGGTAGCTGTCAGCTTTTGGGGAAATCTTTAGTATCATGTTCATCTAGGAAACAAAATTCTGTAGCTCTCTCCACCGCTGAAGCTGAATATGTGTCTACAGGAAGTTGTTGTGCTCAATTATTATGGATGAAGCAGACTTTTCTGGATTATGGAATTAAATTTGATAATGTACCACTGTTGTGTGATAACGAAAGTGCCATCAAAATTGCTAATAATCCTGTTTAGCATTCCAGAACTAAGTACATTGAAATACGGCATCATTTTATAAGAGATCATGTGGCAAAAGGTGATATAGATGTGAGTTACATCAGAACTGATTTGCAACTAGCAGATATTTTTACCAAACCCTTAGATGAATCAAGATTTTGCTTTCTAAGAGGTGAACTGAACATCATCGATGTATCTAATGCTAGTTGATGTGTTATTTGTGTTAAAATATATTATAATATAATTTTATTCCCTCTCTGGTCAAATCCTGCTTCTGGTCGAATTTATCCAAACTGACAGTCAGTTCGTTTGCTTAGAAACCTGTTCTTAGCCTCTGGTCGAAGTCGATGACCATGCTGACAGTCAGTTCCACAAACTGACTGTCAGTTATGTGCAATTGTCTTTGGTCGTAGCTCCTGGTCGTTTTTGAGACTCAAACTGACTGTTAGTTTCATAAACTGACTGTCAGTGTTGTACACTGATTGTCAGTTCTATGTTTCTGAGTTTGGAACTGACTGTTAGTATATCATACTGTTAGTATATCATACTGACTGTCAGTTGTAGGCCCTCGAACCCTAAAACCCTGTTTCTATCTTTGTGCCTCTTCGCGTCCTCCCATCACCGCCGTTGTCTCACCCGCCGCTGCTACTCGCCTCGTTTTGCCCCGCCTCACCTCACCGCGGACGAACCATGCCCCACCGTTCCACGCCACCTTCTTGGCGGTGCCTCGTCATTTTTGGCCGCCACCGCACCTCTCCACCGCCGTTTCACCACGCTGCCGTGTAGCACCACTTCATGCCTCGCCGTGGTTCACCTCCTCGTCGTTGATTGATCCCCTCCTCACCTGTGTTTGCTCTTCTCTCGCTAGCCGATCTTGTTTTGATCGTCATCGTTGCTTCTTCGACTTCCTCTGTTCGGCCTCCTCTGATCAGGTCTCTGTTTTTCTCCCTATTTTTCATCATGTCTAATCAGCCATCTTCGTCTCGTCGCGTTGCCCGATGGAAGAACGCGGCAAACAGCCGTCGTTCATCGGGTCAGCTGACTGAGCCCCACTCTTCACCTCCGCCCGAGCGCGTCCCCATGGATTATTCCCAGTGGCACGCGAGCCACCTTCACACCCTTCGCGTCGCAATCCCATATCTCTCGCCGCATCCCACTGGTCGTGACGCGTGCGACGTCCTTACTTTTTACACAAACCTACAGCTCGACCTTTTCACCAGCGTCTATAGCCGTGTCCCCATATTCGCCCATTGCTCCCTCTCTTGGCAGACGATAGCGTCTCGCACAGGCATTGTGTCCCTGGTGGACTCATTCACTTCCATTGGGATCCACGACCTTGTGGCCGATTCCTCCCTCCACTGGGCTGATGAGCCCATCCGCCGGTTCTATTCCATCATCTTCGTCTCTCCTCAACACGACTTCATCACCTTCATGACAGGCCTCCAGGTCTACACTGTCATGAAGGAGCAGATAGAGGCTGCGCTTGGACTAGTTCGTCCTGCTTCTGGGCGCCAGCTCCATACTCTACCTGACTGACCTAGAGCATCGGGAGGTGGCCATGCTTTACTCCGGTCCCTTCCAGCTCCGTCACATCGCTGCCCTGCGGATCCTTCGTCTCACCTTGGTCCCCATGACCAGAGACAGGGCCAGGGTCCTTACCTCGCCCTCCACGTCCTCATTCCATTTTCTAGTAGGAGCCCTTCGACGTTGCTGATCTTATCATCAGTGAGATTCAGCACGTCCTTCTATCTCCGCGCCATCAGCTGATATACGCTCCATATATCATGGTGGTACTTCTACAAATTTGGGCCGTGTACTTTGAGATCCCGCGGCCTCATCATCCCCTGCACTTCTACCCTCCGGGCCAGGCTGACAGGCGTCTCGGGGCCCGGCCTGCGGCTGCTGCTAGCCCTGATTCTCTCGCATCTAATGATGATACTATGGGGGAGTCAGAGGACAAGGATCCGGTTCAGGAGACTGACCCGGCACCCAATGCAAACCTAGGCATCGGATCTTCCTCGGCTTCTCCTTCTCAGCTCCAACAGATCATCCAGACCCAGCAATAGATCCTGCGCACTTGGCAGGAGCACCATCAGTTGCTGCTTCGACTGGTGGCTCAGCAGGAGATTCTACGCCGTCTGCCTGCTTCAGCTTCTACGGACCCTCGCAAGAGGGCCCGCCATGCATCCTCTTCACTGAGCTTAGCTTCAGGGCCTGCTGCCCCAGCTCCAGCACCAACTTCTCCAGCTGCACTTGCTACTCCTCCAACTTATCCTGCCGTCGACGCGACTGGATCTCCTACAGGCTCCGGAGATACAGCCGTCCTCGGTCTTTCAGATGATGATGAGCCTTAGGCTCTGATTTGTATCTTGACTCCCTTTTTGTGCTTGACGCCAAAGGGGGCGATGTATTTTGTATATTTGATTCTGGATGTATGACTTTTTATATTTATGTCATGGAGAGATATTGTTATGTTTTGGATATGACTTTTATGATAGGATATGTTATGGATGATTTTTAGTTATGGATATATTTGGATATGGATGAGTTTCTTATATGATGTTTTGTGATGCTCTGATATTTGTCTTGGTAGTGATATATATGATGATGTATTTCTGATGTATTTTTGTGAGTTTATATATCTGTGATGGATTTATGTGATACTCTGATACTTCTGTTGATTTATGATTGGTTTATGAGTATGATGTGATATATATGCATGTATGCTCTGGATTTGTGATTATACGTATCATTCTTATGCTCAGGGGGAGAATTATAATCTTATGCATACACTCAGGGGGAGTTATTCATTTCTTTTATTATTATCGAACACTTGTTGTCAACAATCATCAAAAAGGGGGAGATTGTTGCATCTAGGCCTTTATGCCTAACACTAATTTTGATAATTAATGAAAACAAAGTGTTTTAGACTAACTGTGCTTTGGAGACTTTTTGATACAGAGCTCCGTTGGGAAGATATGCGAGATGAACAAAACGAACCCAGCGCAAAAGTGATAAAAGCACAAGTCAAGGACGAGACGCAAGTCACAAAATGCAAAGGACCTAAGGTAATCCGAATTTGTTTCTACCGATCTCGGCGTATGGAGTTGATTGGTGTAGGATTTTATTTTTAGATTTAACCGTACTATAAAGAGGGGTTGCAAGTCCTATCTACACTTTTGAATAAACCGAGAAATTACTAGGTCATTGCATTGCATCTTTTCGGTTGGATTTGATTTGAATTTGTTTTGAAAGATTTGATTTTCAGTTGAGTTTTTGACAGCAGAAGGGTTTTTCAATTTTCTAGAAAGATCTAGGCAGTTTGGCTTTTGCTTCTATTGACAAAAATGTAGCCCTTAAAATTATCTTCCAAACGAGTTATGAAACTCTCAATTTTGACTTATGGTTTTAAAGTTATGACTGTTTTTGTTCATGCTGATTGTCAGTTTGAATGTCAGTCCAGTTAAACTGACAGTTGTCCAGAGAGGTTGTTTTTTGAGCTGAAATTTTTTATACTAAACTGACTGTCAGTATGCCCATGCTGACTGTCAGTATGAGGTAATAGTTTCCATATACGACCACGAACGGCTAGTTATTTTTTTATCCGCAAATTTTGTCAGCCGTTGAGTTTTGTACTGACTATCAGTTCCTCATACTGACTGTCAGTTTGCACTGATTTGTATCCATTTTCGACCTAAAATAGCTAGCTGAGTTTTCTCTGGATTTTACTTCTTTCTGGTCGTGACCCAAACTAACTGTCAGTTTGAGCTGCTGATTTTCAGCCTTAGCTCCAACATCTTTTGAGAATTGTGGCTATAAATAGAGCCTTTGAGCACTTGTTTTAGACATCCAACAGCCTCTTAGTCAAATTCACTCTTGAGTTTCAGTTCTTATACAAAATCTTGAGCTTTTGATCAAGTCGAGTGCTTTTTCAATCCAACGAGTTTTCAGTTCACATCATATTTGTATACTTAGTATTTCTCGGTGATTGTTGGAGGTCTAGAGAAGACCTTGGAGCTTATTACTCTTGGTGAACGCCCTCACCTAGACGGTTTGGTGGCGTGGCCGTTGACCTCTCCTATTCGGAGGTTGTCGGAGAGGCTCGGCAAGTTTGTACAAGGCATCGGTGCTCGCCTTTCCGGAGTAGACAAGGAGCAACCATTAGTGAGAAATATTCTTCGTGGATATTGAAGCAAGACTCATTCAATTGAGTGCTTCAACGAGGATTAAGGGAGACTGGGCGAGTCTTCGAGACCTCGGTAAAAATCGTTGTGTTCGTTCTCTCTGTCTCTTCATTTCAATATATTAAATTGCTTTTGGTTCTTCTCTTTGCAACATTTGTTTTTAATTGAAAAGTTTTAAAGCCTCCTATTCACCCCCCTCTAGTCGGCATCCTTGATCCTACAGGATATCCAATCAATTAGAATTCAGGTTAAAGAGGGTCTCTACCTTCGTCGTATCCTTTATATGGAAATCCGATGCCAGGGGGTCATTCCCTTGACTCGTACTGATGAGAAGTTTTTTATTCCACGAGAAATTGAACAAAAAGTTGCCGAATTGGCCTATTTCCTGCGCGTACCAATTGAAGTATTTTGAAATGAATTGAATGAAGAAAAAAAGGAAGAAGAAAAGTTTTCTCAACACGGGTGAGGGAAGTGTCGCACCTCGAAACTGGGACTACGACTACTCCCATGGAGACCTAGCTTGCTGCAGCTAGTCCCATATATGCATAACTTTGACTTCCCAGGATAAGTCAAACACAGGAGTATATTCACATTGCAGCAGAAAAACTTACAAAATATTTAAGCAGTGTGGCCTACTGGCCTTAATATTACATAAAGAGATTACAATACCTTCACGGCAATCAAGGTTTAGTTAAACCAAAATAAAAACTTCTACAGAGCGGATGATGGGTGTCCCTTCCACAGTAAGAAGTTGACGGCAGAACAACACATCAGGGATCTAGCGGAACTGGCTCTCCTTCATCTTGTTCCAAGAAGTTCTCCACGCCTTCTTCTTGATCATAGTACGCTCCATCTACTAGGTTGTAAGTTGCAAGGGTGAGTACTTACGTACTCAGCAAGTCATAGGTAAGAGTAGATACATATAGTGGTGTTGTTATGAACCTAGACTAGTTAAGAATTATGGATGTTTGTAAAATAATCTTTTCTTTCATATCTAATCTCATGGCAGCACTTTTCATAATATAGCATCGCTATTCATGTTCACTAAATTATAGTACTACTGCGACACGTCGACACACGACAACCCACGGTAGCACCCCTTATTATGACAACACAAGTCATTTGGGTAATCTTGACTTATCAAATTTTATTTAGAAAACATACTTGTGTCACATCCCGTGGATTTAATCCAACGCAGCAGACTCCTATAAACCCGGGAGCTCGGAGTATTCGAATACATTTTTAACTCTGCAGAGAGGTACCAATTTACCCGCAAGATATTCCACTTTCAAGCCCATCCTATCAATATGATTAGACCCTTCCTCACAATCATGTGTGAGTGGCAAGGTGGAGATAACAAGAACTTTTGTTATGTTTCACTCGCAGTTAACCCCTGACCTGTGGATCTCTCGCGAACCATAGTTGTGGCGGGATATACCCCCACCCCCAAGCCTCTTCCCATTACTGGGTCAGCGTGCATGATCAGATCACATTCAGTGATACGTGGAGGAGTCGCACTCCGTGAAATTAGTGTATTGTTTTCCATCACATGCAAGGGTTTCATGTGCGATCCGCATAAGTACTTGTTCAGGCTTGTCCCATACCAGGCTTGCGGTTAGCACGTGTTTCATGCCACTAGACGCACAACACAAGGTTCTAGTCCTTATATGCCAGTGACCAGATCATACCACAAACCATGCACTTACAGTGCCTGCACATCCAGTGCAGCCAAGCACATCCACTGCTAGTACCACCATTCCATACCAAAACCCTGGTCACGGCTAGGGGTTCTATTTCATGAATATATATAAGTACATTTATAATAGTTCATGGCTCACTATTTAAGCAATTCACATTTCACAGGCATCCAGCCTAGTACTGCCAATTCACAATTCATCCATTCTCACATGTAATACAATCTATATTCAAGGTCATATCATAGCAATTCATAAAATATAGGTTCAATATGGTCAAGACTATGACTTGCTTTCCGCATCATAAGACACAGCAGTTGATGTCGAATCAGCAGTGAAGTCCTCAAACTCTGGCTCTGACTCTGAGCAAAGATCAAGCAAGCAACCAAGAATCACAACCCTTTCAATACATTATTATACTACATGCAATAATGCAAAGATGAAAGTCTCGATGATTTTGGAATAATTGGGTTTAGAAGCTGATTAGGGCTAACTCACAGAATTAGGGTTGAAAATGGGTGCTAGAGACTTTTAGGGTTCCAGAGTATGGAAATGACATTAAGCCCGTGGCTGGTTTGCCCAAAATCGACGAATGTCTTCAGGTTGACATTCGGTTCAAGGCGTTGATAAAGGATCAATGGTTGATAGAGAGCTCAATTCAAGTTGAGACAGAAGAAGAAATTGTAGATCACAACCTCAGGAGTCTAAGGGACAAAGTCATTTTCAAAATGCACATCAGGAAGGAAGTCAAAATGGCTAATGCCACTGGCTGGCATAGACTGGCATTGGACTGACATGGCCAGAAAATAGGGTTTGCCATAACTTTTGATCTAGGGCTCCAATTGATGCACCACTTTGTCTGGGAGGTAGGCTTTGATAACAGGAACAATTTACTCAACAGGATCTAGGGCAGGCGATGGCCGGAAAGTGATGAAAACCGGCGAAGAACACGGTGGCTGAAGTTTCAAATCTTGGAACTGGACAGAGATTAGGGCATAGCTATAACTTTCGATTTAGGCTGAATTAGATGTCGAGCTAGTAATCAAAATTGTTCAGGAGATTGAGGCGCATCTAGTGGACAAGGTTGCTGGAGCTGGATCGGCCGGGAACAGGTTTCCGGTGGCCGGTGCTGGAGACGAAGACATTGGATTTGTGGATTTTTGCTACACAGGATTTGAACTCAATTCTTTGCTCGAGGAGTAAGAGGGATGCATATGGAAGCTTTTGGCATGATCAATTTGGCCGGTGCATCACCGGAGAAGTCTGGCAACGAGCGCCGGCGACTGGTGAAGCTTGAGCTTGAGAATAGCTTCAGTTCTTGCTTAATTTCACAATCTGAATTCACTGGCTTGCTAAATGAAGCTCACTGATCATTTTACTCTACTGGATCGAAGGCTAATTCGAATTGAATTGAGTTACAAATCTGGAACAGGGGTTCTGGCAATTCCGGCGATCACCGGCGATGTGGTGCATACGAACTCAATTCAAAGCTACAACACGATAAGGGAGATGGGAGAACCTTACTGGTGCTATTAATTTGGATGAAGGGGCTGCGGTTGAAGCTGTCACCGTGAGCCTCCTTCTGTGCTCGCCGGAGAAGACGACATCAGCGAAGAAAATTTTGTTTAATTGCTGAGAAGCTCTAGAGAGCAGTGTTGATGACAAGGGAGCTGCTTGGGACTGCTATTTAAAGGCAAGGCAAGGTGAGGCGAAGCTCACTGCTTGGAGCTAAGATGCTTGCACCGGTGAAGGCTTCGGGTTGAAGCAACGGCGAGCAAACGAGAAGGTGCAGCTTCTCTCTGGCGCGTGAGCTGCTGGTGAGCTGGACAAGCACTGCCACGGCAGTAGCTAAGGTGCAAACACATGTGCACATGCAAACACGGTTGCGAAAAAGCACGGCTAGAGCGGCGCTGATCGGCAGCGAAAACCCGACGACAAAGTGCTCCTGGTCGCGGTCGCATTCGCGACAGCGCTGGTCGAAGCTATGCAGGTTGTAGTCGAGGTCGATGATGAGTACTGTGCACCACTGGCCGAGGTCGAAGATGCTGATTTTGCTGAGCCTTGGTCGCAAGCAACTGCTCTGGTCGTGAACAGCAGATGTGGTCGAGCCAGGGAGCTGTTTGCAAGATTCTTTGTTTGCAACTTGGACTGATTTGTAATTTCAGATCTAGAGATAGTTAATTTGCAATCTGATTTCATAGATGGGTATAAACTTATACCTTATACTCATCTAGCAAGAGATTTGGTAAAATCTGGCATGATTTGATGGTTTTTGATATAAACCGAAAATAGGGTATTTAGGGTAATTAAGATCTGGGTCTCGATCGATTTCGAATTCTGGCATCTAGGATGAGATTTTGGAATCTGGACAGAAGGGAAAATTGTATCAAATAGCATTTGGAAGAGATTTGCTGAAGAATTTCTGAATTTGGAGTTAATCTGAAGATTTCAGCCTTTTTGGGTTTCCAGATATCAGATAAAGGACTAATTTGAGATATAATTTGGACTGATCTGTGAAAAAGGCTTAGATGATGAAATCTGGCTGCCAACTTTTTGGATTAAGGCATTGGCATAAGTATGATCATAATCCAAAAATAATCTGGTCTGGATTAGGTCAAGATTTGGCTAAATCTGAGTTCAGAGTATTTAGGGTAATTAGGATATTAATTAGAATCCTGTTTTCAAAAACAGAAAAGGTTTGCAAGATCTCAGAGTTAGAGATGGAATTGAATCTGGATTCTGAAGGACTTATAGATCACATATGAGAAATTTGATCTTGATTTGGGTTCACAGGGTAGATTTTGAAAATTTTAGGGCTTGAGATAGATTAGGATTGAACTGATCTTGCTACTACTACAGAGATACATGCATGCATGATGCTCATGAAAAAGGAAGTTTTTACCCCTAAACTCAGGGTGTTACAGGAAGTCCCTTCGAAATCGAATTTGTTACTGTAGGGGATTTTCTAATATTTATCTAAAGGAAGGAACAAACGAGAATAACAGAAAATTGCTTCTAATTTGTCCAAGTGAGATATCTGGACATAATATTCTTACATTTTCATTCGAAAGGGCTTTTTATTCTATTTCTATATTCCTCTTCATCTAGATCTAAGAAGGAACTAAATGAAATTCCACTAGTATACAAAAAGAGGAATAGATACAAGGTCTCAATACCTCATTATAGAACTTACTTATAGAATTTATAGAACTTACTTTTAGAATGTTTGCTTCAAAGAAAAAAATAAATATCATATAGAGTCAACGAATGAAGCAGATTCATTAACAACTCAATTTGCAGATCAAAAATGAAAAACAAGAAAGCATGCCTTCTTTCCTATATCTTGTATCTATCGTACTTTTGCCCTGGTGGGTCTCTTTCTCTTTTAACAAATGTCTAGAACTTTGGATTAAGAATTTGTGGAATACCAGGCAATCTGAAACTCTCTTAACTAATATTCAAGAAAAAAAGGTTCTAGAAATATTAATAGAATTAGAAGAACTTTTTCTCTTGGACGAAATGATAAAGGAGTCTCCGAAGACACATATACAAAAACATCCTATAGGAATACACAGGGAAATAATACAATTGGCCAAAATAGATAATGAGGATCATCTTGTTGCGCCCCGAACAGGGTACCACGACTACTCCTGTGGAGACCTAGCTCGCTGCAGCTGGCCTCATACATACATACCACTGACTTCCCAGGATAAGTCAAGCACAGGAGTTCATTGCAGCAGAGTAACTTACAAAATATCATTCATAAACAGTATGGCCTGCTGGCCTGGTACAATAAAAGAGTAATACAATGCCTTCACGGCACAAATGGTCTAAATAAATCAAAAAAAACAACTACTCGGCGGAAGCTAGGTGAAACCCCCACAGTCGTAAGAAGTTGACAATAGAACAACACACTTCAGGGCTCTGGCAGAATTGGCTCTCTTCCTTCTGGATCCACGAAATCTTCCAAGCCGTCGTCTTGGTATTGTAGCACTCCATCTATTGTTGATAAGTTGCAAGGGTGAGCACTTACGTACTCAGCAAGTCATAGGTAAGAGTAGAGATACGTATAGTAGAGATGACATGCTCCTATGCTACTGAGGGAAAAGAGGTGAGAGGGTTTTCCAAAAATACTTTTCTTCCAAGATTTTCAAATCTCATGCTCATGGCAACATTTCATATACTTAGGGCACAATCCACGTGCCTCTTAGTTATCATATGATCACTAAATTATGGTACTACCGCGACACGACAACACATGACAGCCCTCGGTAGCACCCCTTATCATGACAACACATGTCATTTGGGTAATCTTGACTTAACAAATTTTAATTTATAAAACAATACTTGTGTCACATCCCGTGGATTTAATCCACCGCGGCATACTCCTAAAACTCGGGAGCACGAAGTATTCGAATACATTTTTAACTCTGCAGAGGGGTACCAATTTACTCGCAAGATATATCCACTTTCATGCCCTTCCTATCACAAGGATTGGACCCCTGACTCACTTCATACTGTGAGTGGCAAGGTGGAGATAACAGGAACTTTTGTCATGTTTCACACACAATTCACCCCGGACCCCGTGGTTTTCTTCACGCAAACCACAGTTGTGGCAGAGTTACACAACCCGCACTAAATTGGCATCTTCCCCTTAGGGTCAGCGTGCATGATCTCATCCTGTGATATGTGTTGGAGCGCACCCCGTGTTTAATCGTGAGTTTGTCATATAGGGGTTTCATGTGTGATCCACATACTACTTGTTCAGGCCTGTCCCATACCAGGCTTGCGGTCGGCACGTTAATCATGCCACTAGACGCACAACACAAGGTTCTAGGTCCTTATATGCCAGTGACCAGATCATACCACAATCCATGCACCTTCAGTGCCTGCACATCCTTTGCAGTTAAGCACCTCCAGTGCTACCACCATCCTATACCAAAATACTGGTCACGGCTAAGGGTTTTATTTCATGAATATAAATATATATATACATATATATTAGTTCATGGCTCATTATTTGCTCAATTCACATTTCACAGGCAATCAGCCTAATGCTGCCATTTCATCTCTTTTCTCAGCACATGCAATACTATTTTATAATCAAGGTATATTCTAGCAATTCATAAATTATAGGTTCAAGATGTTCAAGAATATGACTTGCCTTCTGCGTCGTAAGAAACAGCAGTTGACGTCGGGTCTGCGACGAAGTCTTCGAACTCGGACTCTTGCTCTGAACAAGGATCAAACAAGCAAACAGGCATTACAATCAATCCTACTCTTACTATTCCACTATATGCGATAATGCAAGGAGAAACACTTAGGCGATACAAGATTTGAGAGTTCTGGGAAACGATTAGGGTTAAACTATGGAAACCAGGGTTAAGATTAGTTGTCAAGGGTTTACAAGGTTCCAAATGTTCCAAAATATCAGAATGATATCAAGGCTGCGGCTGATTCGCTCAAAAACAGCGAACGTCTTTAGGTCGACATTCGGTTCAAGGCATCGACATAGGGTCGATGGATGATAGAGGGCTCAACTCAAGTTGTGACAGTAGAATAAAATGTAGATCACAACATCAGGAGTCTAAGGGACAAGGTTATGTCCAGAATGCATGGCTGAAAGTAGGTGAAAAAGATCAATGCCACTGGCTGACATAGGCTGACAGTGTCCAAGAATGGCATTGACATGGTTTGAACAGTCTCCAGTGGCCAAAATGGGTTTTGATTCAAGCATAAGATGCACAAGGTAGTGAGGCAACTGTTTGACAAAGTAATTTTTGGTTTACATGTCCAGAGGTTGGTGAACAGGGCTAATGCCACTGGCTGGCATAGTTTGACATAGACTTGACATGGCCAGAAATAGGGTTTGCCATAACTTTTGATCTAGGGCTCCAAATGATGCACCACTTTGTCTGGTAGTTAGGCATTTGTAACAGGAACAAATGTATCAACAGGATCTAGGGTAGGAGATGGCCGAAAAGTGATGAAAATTGGCAAAGAAGTTGACTGGCCTAGAGCATATGAAACATAAACAGTACAGCGACAAGGGCATAGCTATATCTCACAATCTAGGCCGAATTAGAAGTCGTGATAGAAGACAAAGTTGCTCAAAATGGTCCAAAACAGCTAAATGGCAAAGTGGTTTGAGCTGGAGTGGTTGGATTTGGAAGATACTGGCTGGAGAAAAGATGAACTCAAATCTGATTTGGGCATTTCTGATTTAAAGTGATTGAGCTTAATTCCTTGCTTGTGGATGGTCTCTAGGGTGCTAGAAACATACTGGTGAAGTTGGATAGGCTAGAGATGCACCAGAAAAGCTTAAACAGTAAGCTCAGTTCACAAGCAAAGTTCCAATTTGGGGTTTTCCAGATTTTAGCAAAATTGATGATTATGGTTGCTTAGGGACGTTAAGTAAAGTCTACTGAGCATATTTGATCACTGGCTCGAGAGCTAATTCTATTTAGGTGAGGATTAATTGCTCACCGGAGTTCTAGATGAAACACGGCGATTGCCGGTGACAGAAAGCATGTAAATTAAATTCCAAGCTTGAGAAGTATGAGGGAGATGAGAGAAGCTCACTGGGGGTGTTGGATTGAAGAAGGGGGCAGTGGAGAAGCTTGGCACCGTGCTCCCTCTTTGCTGCTCACCGGAGAAGAAGAAGATGTTGCATCTAGGCCTTCATGCCTAACCCTAATTTTGATGATTAATGAAAACAAAGTGTTCTGGACTAATCGTATTTTTGAGATTGTTTGATACAGGGATCAGTTGGGAAGAAATGCACGAAGATCAAGATGAACCCGACTTGAAGTGAAGCACAAGATGCAGAAGAGCAAAATACAAGACGCAAATCATGAAGATGCGAAAGACCTAAGATATTACGAGTTTTTATTTTTACCGATCTCGGCGTTTGGAGATGATCAGTTAGGGAAATTATTTTTTAGTTTTAACTGTACTATAAAGAGGGGTGGCGAAAGTCCTCTTTTTATCTCCAACACAAACCGAGAAATCTAGGTCATTGCATTGCATCTTTTTGAGTTGGATTTGGTTTGAACTTAATTTGAAAATCTGGTTTTTCAGTTCAATTTTTGACAGCAGAAGAGTTTTTCGATTTTCTAGAAAGATCTAGGAAGATCTGGCTTTTCTTCTGCCGACAAAATTGTAGCCCTTGAAATTATCTTTCAAATTAGCTATTAAACATCTCTTTTAGATTTCTGGATTTAAAGTTATAGCTGTTTTTGTTCAGGCTGACTGTCAGTTTGCTGAACTGAGTGTCAGTTTGAATGTCAGTTCGTGTTAACTGACAATTGTCCAGAGGGTGTATTTTGGGCTCAAATTTTTTGTACTAAACTGACTGTCAGTTGGGGTTTCGACCACAGAGGTTTTAACTGAGTTTCTATTTGTTTTTGGTCGAGTTTGTGGTCGAACTGACTGTCAGTTTGTGTAACTGACTGTCAGTTGTGGGTTTCAGCTTTCCATAAACGACCACGAATGGCTAGCAAAGTTTTATCCGTAAATTTTGTCGGCCGTTGTGCACTGAACTGACTGTCAGTTAGGCAAACTGACTGTCTGTTTGGGTTGCTGATTTTCAGCCCTAACTCCAACGGTTCATTTGATTCTTAAGGCTATAAAAAGGGGCTTTGGGCATAAGTTTTCTATAACAAGCAGTAGCATTTCTTATACACTCTTGAGCTTTAGTTTTCCACTTAAAATCTTGGTCTTTTGATCAAGTCGAGTGCTTTCCGATCCACCGAGAGTTTCAGTTTTTTTGCATTTGCATTCACTTAGCTTCTCGGTGCGTGTTTGGAGGTCTAGAGAAGACCTCGCTGCCTGTTACTCTTGGTGAGCGCCCTCACCTAGATGGTTCGGAGGCGTGGCCGTTGACCTCTCCAGAACGGAGATTGTTGGAGAGGCTCGGCAAGTGTGTACAAGGCATCGGTGCTCGCCTTTCCGGAGTGGACAAGGAGCAACCTTAGTTGATAATACTCTTCGTGAGTATTGAGGCAAAACTCAAGTGATTTAGTGCTTCAATGAGGACTAGTGGAGACTGGGCTAGTGTAACACCCTAGTTTTGGGGGTGAAAAGTTTTGCATAAAAACCCTGCATGCATGTATCTCTGTAGTAGTAGCCAGATCAGCTGAACTCTAATCTCTCCCAAACCCTAAAAATCTCCAAATCTATTCTCTAGATCCAGATCAAGATCTGACCATCCAGATTTAACCTACCAGTTACCCTGAAGATAAAAGTGTTCAGGAGCCAGATCAAATTCTGACCCTAACTCCCAGTACCTAAGCCTTTCTCTGTTTTCGAAAACAGAAAAAATTCAGATTTACCCTAAGTACCCCAGTTTCCAGATGATTAAGTTATCTTGATTTAACCTTATCCAGACTCAAGTAACCCCTGGAATATGTTCCTAGGTTCATCCTCAACTCACTTCAAAAAGTTGGGAGCCAGATTAATTCATCTAAACACTTTTCGCAGTTTAGTCCAAATTTTACTGCGAATAAGTCCTTTTCTGTTTACCTGGAAGCCTGAAAAGGCTAAAATCCACGAATCAATTCCAACTCCAGAATTTCTTCAGGGAACACCTCCCAAATGCTATTTGATACAGATCTCCTGTTTGATCAGACTTCAAAATTTCTCTCCAATCACCAGAATTCGAGATCGACAAAATCCAGATTTTGTTTACCCTAATTTTACCCTATTTTCGAAAATAGGTGAAATCCCTCAAATCTTATCAAACTTTCTCCAAATTTGAGCTAAATGGGTATTAATAGAAATGTTATACTCAGCCATAAAATCAAATCTCAAATTAAACCTCTCAAAGACCAGATTTGCAGTTTAGTCCAAAGCCAAACCAAAAATCATCGCAAATCAGTCCCTGGTTCGACCAGGCTACTGTGCACGACCAGGCCGTTCAAACGACCACGAGCGCCGGAGTTGGTCGTCGCCATTGCCGCCGCTGCGGTTTCGTCGCCGGCGATCTCCAGCGTCGCCACCTCCGCCACTGTTTCCCTGCCGCGTGTGCGCATCGTGTTCGCCACCGTGGAATCACCTCGCCCGCCAGCAGCACCTTCGTTCTCCCGCGTGCGCGCCCGACAACGGCAGCACAGTTGCGCCACGTCGCAAGCATGCCTTGGGGAAGCATCACTTCGCCTTCACCTCCACCAGAGCAGCAGGCTAAAGCCGGCACGGCCGCTGGAGCGCGTCACTTCGCCGGGATGCAGCCGTGTTGTCACCTCCAGCCCGCTTCACTTCCCCGTGCATTTCCAACCGTTGCAAGCCCCTTGCTGTGCCTATAAAAGCCACCCCAGCTCAGCTCAAACACACTCACACCCAGAACCACCCAAAATCCCTAACCACGCCGTCGTCTTCGTCTTCTTCGGCAAGCTCGAGAAGAGGCTCACGGTGCCAGGCCAATCCACTGCACCAAACTCCAAATTGAAGCTACCAGTGAGTTACTCTCAACCACTTACCTGTGTAGTAGCAGCCAATTGAGTTCTATCGCACCTCATCGCCGGGAATTGCTGTTTTTCCCCGACAACTCCGGCGAGCAATTAAACCCCAATTAAACCGATTTAGCTCTCGAGCCTGTGATCAATATTGATCAGTAGACTGTGTGGAACACATCTAAGCAACTAGAATCATCAATTTTGCTAAAATTTGAAAAACCCCCAAATTCAACCGTGCATGTTCACTGTGCTTGCTGATTTAGCTTATCTGTTGAATGTTTGGTGAATTCAACTTCACACATAGCTTTTGTATGCCCCAGAGACCCCCCTCAAGCAAGGGCTCGAGTTCGTTTGCCCTAGAACAGAAATGCCCAAATTTTGTGTCTTCTTCCCTAGCTCCGGTCGCCGGATTTTGTTCCCGGCCGTTTCAACCCCAACCACCTTGTCTAGTAGATGTGCCTCGACCCCATGAGTATTCTTGCCTTCTAGCTCGACACCTGGATCGGCCCAGATGAAGAGGTATCGCCATGCCAAAGTTTGGTCCAGAAACTGTTGAGAACAGCTCGGCCACCGTGTTCTTCGCCGGTTTTCATCACTTTCCGGCCATCTCCTGCCCTAGGTCCTATTGAGACATTTGTTCCTGTTACAAATGCCTAACCACCAGACAAAGTGGTGCATCATTTGGAGCCCTGAGTCAAAAGATAAGGCTAACCCTAGTTTCTGGCCATGTCAACCCTATGCCAGGCTGTGTCAGCCAGTGGCATTGAGCCTTTTCACCCACTTCCAGCCATGAAACTTGGAAATAACTTTGTCCCTTAGACTCCTGATGTTGTGATCTACACTTTTCTCTACTGTCACAACTTGAGTTGAGCCCTCTATCACCCATCGACCTTCTGTCGATGCCTTGAACCGAATGCCAACCTAAAGACATTCGCTGTTTTTGGGCGAACCAGTCACCACCTTGATATTACCCTGATATTTTAGAACCTTGTAAACCTTAACAGCTAATTTTAACCCTGATCCCCACAGTTTAACTCTAATCGCTTCCAAACCTTGTTTTCCCAGAGTATTTTCTCCTTGCATCTTTGCATGTAGTGAATTAGTAAGAATAGAATGAATTGTAATGCCTGTTTGCTTGTTTGATCTTGTTTAGAGCAAGAGTCTGGGGTTGAAGATCTTGTCACTGAACCATCATCAACTGCTGATACTTACGACGCGGAAGGCAAGTCATACTTTGATCATATTGAAACCCATATTTTATGAATTGCTATGCTATTCCATGAGTAGATATCTCATTAATATTGCATGTGTTGAGATCAATGATATTATGGCAGTGATAGATTGAATACTTGAGGAATGTGAACTTGATAAGATAGTAAGCCACGAACTAATAAAAGTTTAAACATGTACATTTATATTCATGAAATAGAACCCCTAGCCGTGACCAGTATTTTGGTATGGAATGGTGGTAGCACTGGAGGTGCTTGGCTGCACTGAAGGTGTAGGCACTGAAGGTGCATGGTTTGTGGTATGATCTGGTCACTGGCATGTAAGGATTAGAACCTTGTGTTATGCGTCTAGTGGCATGAAAAACGTACCAACCACTTACCTGGTATGGGACAGGCGCAACCTAGTAGCTTTCTTAGTATTATCAGTTCCCTGCATGGCTTGTCGATCCGGTTTCTCGCGTGGAAACTGGTGGGACGCAGTTCGTCCATGAGTGATGTGAGATCAAAAAAATTATGAGAGGATAAGGTGTAAAGAAGGAAGACGCCCTACGCCAGATTAAGTCGTGCGCGACTGTAATCAAAAGAGGTTATGTGTCCTGCGGGAACAGAGACCCAGGCTAGGAAGTAAGGCAGTGGGGAGGACCCACAACGGTACTTGGGATGGTATTGTCCATTTACCGGGCAGGGATACTGTTAATACTAGACTGCAAAAACGTTGTGTGATCTCGGCCTTGTCACATGCGTATAAGTCGCATGGAGTTGGCCCGACTTGGAAGTCGAGTGAAAAAGTGGATTTAAAAAGAGGTACATCTCTGCAGAGTTTAAAAATGTATTCGAATACTTCGTGCTCCCGAGTTTTAGGAGTATGCCGCGGTGGATTAAATCCACGGGGTGTGACACAAGTATTGTTTTATAAACTAAAATTTGTTAGCTCAAGATTACCCAAGTGGCATGTGTTGTCATGATAAGGGGCGTTGCCGTGGGCTGTCATGTGTTGACGTGTCGCGGTAATACCATAATATAGAGATCATATGATAATTAAGAGGCATGTGGTTTATGCCCTAAGTTATGAAATACTGTTATGAGTATAAGATAGAAAGGCTTGAATAAAAATAATGTGATATGAGGATATATCGCCTTGGATATGGGATATATGTATCACCATCAATATGATTTATTTACTGCCATGGGTATGATCAGAAGTTGAGTAAGAATTGAGAAAGAAATGTATTTTGGGAAAAACCCTTCACTCTTTCCCCAATAGCATAGGCTCATGTCATTTATACTGTAACTATATCTCTACCTCCCCTATGACTTACTGAGTACATAAGTACTCACCCTTGCAACAACTCCTCAATAGATGGAGCGTTCTACGACCTTGGAGAATGCCCTGAAGATGCTGCGGACCCAGGAGATGATGAGCAGTTTCCTCCGGAGCCCTGATGTGGTGCTGTCTGCTGTCAACCTCTGTTTCCTGTGGATTGCTTTTGGGCCTAGCTTCCGCCGACTAGATGTGTTATTTTGTTAGACCCTTGTGCCTTGTAAGGCACTGTACCTCGTTTTGTACTAAGGCCTGATGGCCATACAATTATGACTACTGTATTATTTTGCTGCTTCAATGTATCCCTGTGATTGACTCATCCTGGGAAGTCAAGTGGTTTAAGGGACCAGCTGCACCGAGCTGGGCTCCTCACAGGTGATGTCACAGTCGTGGCAGACACGACAGCTAGTCTCCGATACCTCGGTAAAAATCGTGGTGTTTGTTCTCTATCTTCTCTCTTTAAATATACTAAATTGCATTTGGTTCTTCTTGGTATAAAACTTGTTTTTATTTGAAGTTTTTAAAGCCTCCTATTCACCCCCCCTCTAGTCGGCATCCTTGATCCAACACTTGGTATCAGAGCACGGTCTCTCGATTCATTAGGCTTTACCGCCTAGAGAGAGGATGTCGTCAAGTGGAGATTTTCTTCTTGGTCATACCGGTCGTGCGCCTATCATTGATGGGTCAAACTATCCGTATTGGAAAGTGCGCATGTCGGTATTCCTAGAAGCTATGGGGCTTGATGTATGGGATATTGTTAAACTCGGTTTTACTCCTTCGGATGATCCGGCAAGTCAGTCTGAGGACGACAGGAGAAAACTGCATTTAAATGCCCGTGCAAAAAATGCACTCTTTGCCGGTTTATCCTTGAATGAGTTCAACCGTGTGAGCAATCTCACGACTGCTCATAAGGTTTGGACTACCCTCGAAGAAATTTACGAGGGCACAACAAAGGTTAAAGAGGCAAAATTGCTAATGGTGAGGCAAAAATATGAGACATTCACCATGTCATCAACCGAGTCCGTGGATTCCATGTTTACTCGGTTAAATAATATTGTAAATGAACTCAAGGGTCTTGGTGTTGTTTTTACTGACCTTGAGATTGTGAGAAAGATGCTTAGGGCCTTGCCGGAAAGTTTCGACACTTTGGTCACGGTTCTCACAAACTCCGATCTATCGACCACAACACCAACCGATCTTTATGGGAACCTCATCACCCATGAGATGCACAAGAAGGAGAAGAAGGAAGCAGCCGAACCCTCGGAGACGAAGAAGAAAGCTTTGGCTTTCAAAGCCAATGCAAGGAATGATTCAAGCGATGGCTCCTCCGATGAAGACCTTGCACTCATGGTAAAAAATACTCAAAAACTCCTTCGCAGGTTACATAAGAAGGGTGTCAACATTGACACACGACCAAAGGGGCAAAAGCAAAACAACTTCAAGGACATCATTTGCTATGGATGTCATGAGAAGGGACACATAGCATCAAGATGTCCAAACAAGAACAAGGCGTGGAACAAGAAGAAGTTCTTCAAGAAGAAGAATGAAGAAATCAAAGAAGCTTGCTTTGGAGAGTGGATGTCCGGAGGCGAGAGCTCTGACTCCGACTCCGACAACGAAAGAAGTTGCTCCAAGAAGATGACCGGATTAGCTCTCGGCAACATCAACACCTCAACTAGTTCATTCATTTGCCTTATGGCCAAAGGCGATTAAAAGGTACACTCTAATGATCCATCTTATGATGATTTAGTTGAAATGATAACCGAATTAAATGAAGTTTTTGGAAAAACTAAAAGGAAGTATAAGGCACTTAAGAAAGAACATTCTTCCCTACGCGCTCAATATTCCGAGCTTAAAGACTCTTATGAAAGCATGCTCATAAAAGATGTTACAAATACCTCATCTAAGGTAGATGCTTCAACTTCATGTAATTTGGATGATTCTCCCTCTAGTAGTCATCACATTCCATGTGTTTCTAATGATAACATATTAAATGAAAATAATGAACTTAAGGCTCAAGTAGAAAAGCTTGGAAAAGGGTTAGAGAACTGTTATAAAGGTAAAATATCTCTTGATCTAATCCTTAGTAAACAAAAGTGTTCTTTTAGAAAAGAAGGATTAGGATATTTTCAAAAGAAAGGGAAGAAACAAAACTCTAAAACTATATTTGTTAAAGCATGCAACACATTTTGTCATAAATGCCATGAAACTGGTCATTCGCATGAAGCATGTCCCTTAATGACTCCAAATTATTTTGATACTTGCTACATGCTTCAAAAGTCGAAGAAAGGTTATGCTATAGCAAAGTATGTTGGTGCACCCATGTTAAATAAAAAGAAGAAATCTATTTGGGTGCCCAAAGCTTTGATTGCTAACATTGAAGGACCCAAAAAGGTTTGGGTACCTAGAAGAACTTAATTCTTTGTATGCAGGTGAACTACAAGACCGGTGGGAGGCATTGGGTGCTAGATAGCGGATGCTCCGAACACATGATCGGTAACAAGAAGTTGTTCACCTCACTCAAAGACAACTCAAGCGAGAACCAAAAGATTACCTTTGGCGACAATCGTCAAGGAAATGTGGTAGGCTTGGATAAAATCGCAATCTCTAATGATCTTTCTATTTCGAATGTTTTGTTGGTCGAATCTCTGAATTTCAATTTGCTTTCTGTTGCACAAATTTGCGATTTTGGTTTTAGTTGCACATTTTTCCCAAAAGAAGTTTTGGTTGAATGTTTAAAAGATAAAACCTTGATCTTTAAAGGCTTTCATTTTGAAAATCTTTATTTGGTTGATTTTCACTCAAAAGATGCATCTCTTTCAACATGTCTTGTCTCTCAAACCTCAAAAGGTTGGCTATGGCATAGACGACTTGCACATGTTGGACTGCATCAATTGAGAAAACTTTTAAAACGTGATTTGGTTGTTGGCTTAAAGGATGTGAATTTTGAAAAGGACAAACCTTATAGCGCTTGTCAAGCTGGCAAGCAAATAGCTACTTCACATCCAACTAAGCGCATTCTTTCTACTTGCAAACCTTTTAATGGGAACGGGGATGCCCGAACTTCCGTCAGGTGGAGGATAAGTCGATTAGGCGGCGCGAGACACACACGATCCGGCTTCTTGATCGGCACGATCAAAACCCCTGCAATCGCAGCACCACGCGTCCTCTGGTTATCAACCGTGCGCTGCCCGGTTGACCTCGCCACGAAGGCTAATCCCTGCCAGTGAATCGAGAACACAAGCAAGAACAAGAAAGATGCAACTGAATTTGCAATTGAGGATGAAACTCACGAGTTGGGGTCTCACAAACCGATGAACGGCGACACTGTTCAAAGACAGAATTGATCTAAGCAAAACCCGCCTCAACCCTAGCGGCGGCTACTGAATATAAGGTCTAAGGGACGTCCTAGAGACCCTAGACACGTCCGTGATGGGCTCCAACACGATACATGGGCCAACGGCCCAAATTGGTGACGCAGCACCCTGGGACAGATTCTGTCCGCCAACTTGCAATGTGAATTCCTGTCGACTCCGAAGTCCAAATGACCTGAAACCGGTGCCATTGGAAAGGTTATCTCCTTAGCTTTCCACGAATATGTGGATCATCGAAATCGGAGCCTGTTTGTGGCCTGGACGACGATTTTAGTGAACACTGCTCCTGGTGGCCGAGGTAGTCGACTCCGAGATGAATTGGCCTCCAACTTGACTTGGACGCCCTCCTTGCCTCCCTCCTGGCCCTTGCTGGTTCCCAAGGCCTTCATGATCCTCTCCAAAGTTCCTAAGTATAATATAATCAATAATATCATTAGGTAGCATACCATCCTCACAAGTATATGCACGGGCACTTAGGAACGAGCTCACCTGTTGATTCAATTGCCATGCTCGTGCTCTTGTGATGGGTCCTTGCATCACAACTGGAGGAGTCTCGGACGTATGCATAGGAGTGATGTCCTCATCACCTTTGGAACTCCTTCATATGGATTTATTTGGACCTTCCGAGTTCCAAAGTATCGGGGGTAGCAATTATGGTTTTGTGATTGTTGATGATTTTACTCGCTATACTTGGGTTTTCTTTATTTTCCAAAAATCTGAAACCCCCGATGTTTTCAAAAGTTTTGCAAAACGTGTTTCCACTGAATTCGAATTATCCATCAAGAAAATCCGTAGTGATCATGGTGGAGAGTTCGTTAATTCAACTCTATTTGATTTTTGTGACTCTCTTGGAATCAAACACGAATTTTCCACATCCTACACTCCACAGCAAAATGGAGTTGTTGAAAGGAAAAATCGAACACTTATAGAAATGGCAAGGACTATGCTAAGTGAGTATGATACTCCTACTCGCTTCTGGGCTGAAGCCGTGCATACCGCTTGCTATTCTATAAACCGGCTTTATTTGCATCCCCTTCTAAATTTGACTCCTTATGAACTTCTTGTTGGGCGCAAGCCAAATATTTCTTATTTCCGAGTTTTTGGATGCAAATGTTATATTCTTAAGAAAAGAAATTTTGGTGGTAAATTTCAAAGAAGAGTAGATGAAGGCTTTCTAGTCGGATACTCCACCACTAGTAAAGCTTATCGTGTTTTCAATAAAAATACAAGTTGCATTGAAGAATCTGGTGATGTCGAATTTGATGAAACTAACGGCTCGCAAAAGGAGCAAGTCTCTCATGAAGTTTCAGGTGAAGATCTTCAAGAAGCAATGAAGAACATAACCATTGGAGACATCAAGCCAACAGAAGAAGATCAAGAAGAAGATGTCAACATTGAGAATGTTGATCAAAATGCATCATCATCTCATGTTGACCCTCCAGAACAAGGTCAAGATGAAGATGTACAAGATGAAGCACCAAGGCAACATCAAACGATCACCAAGGATCACCCTCTAGACCAAATATTGGGTGACGTCAGTAAGGGTGTTCAAACTCGATCTCGTATTGCTGCATTTTGTGAACATCATTCCTTTGTATCTTCTTTAGAACCCAAACATATTAATGAAGCTTTAAATGATCCTGATTGGGTTAATGCCATGCATGAAGAACTTAATAACTTTGCTAGAAATGAAGTTTGGACTCTAGTTGAAAGACCCAAAGATCATAATGTTATTGGAACAAAATGGGTTTTTAGAAATAAGCAAGATGAAAATGGTGTTGTAATCAGGAACAAAGCTCGTCTTGTTGCTCAAGGTTTCACTCAAGTCGAAGGTTTAGACTTTGGTGAGACTTTTGCACCTGTAGCAAGACTTGAAGCAATTCGCATACTTCTTGCTTATGCATCATGTTTCAATATCAAACTTTTTCAAATGGATGTAAAAAGTGCTTTCCTAAATGGTGAAATTTCTGAACTTGTGTTTGTTGAACAGCCTCCTGGTTTTGAAGATTCAAAATTTCCTAACCATGTGTTTAAATTGTCCAAAGCTCTCTATGGTCTCAAACAAGCTCCTCGAGCTTGGTATGAGCGTCTTAGAGACTTTCTTTTTTCAAAAGGTTTTAAAATTGGGAAGGTTGATACAACTCTCTTTACAAAGAAAATTGAAAAAGACTTGTTCATTTGTCAGATTTATGTTGATGATATTATCTTTGGATCTACTAATGAACATTTCTGTCATGAGTTTGGAGAGATGATGTCTAGAGAGTTCGAGATGTCTATGATTGGTGAGCTGAGCTTCTTCCTCGGACTTCAAATCAAGCAATTCAAGAACGGTACGTTCGTGAGCCAAACAAAGTACGTGAAGGACCTGCTCAAGCGCTTCGGGATGGAAGACGCTAAGGCAATCAAAACTCCCATGGCGACCAATGGACATCTGGACATGGAGAAAAGCGGCAAATCGGTCGATTCTAAACTTTATAGGTCTATGATTGGTAGTCTTTTATATCTTACTGCATCTAGGCCTGATATCATGTTTAGTGTGTGCTTATGTGCTAGATTTCAGTCAGATCCTAAGGAATGTTATTTAATTGCACTTAAAAGAATTCTTAGGTATTTAAAATGCTATCTCAGTTTAGGACTTTGGTACCCTAAAAATGCAAATTTTGAATTAATTGGGTATTCTGATTCTGATTATGCTGGGTGCAAAATTGATCGTAAAAGCACATCTGGTAGCTGTCAGCTGTTGGGGAGATCCTTAGTATCATGGTCATCTAGGAAACAAAATTCTGTAGCTCTCTCCACAGCTGAAGCTGAATATGTGTCTGCAGGCAGTTGCTGTGCTCAATTATTATGGATGAAGCAGACATTTTTGGATTATGGAATAATGTTTGATAAAGTGCCACTATTGTGTGATAATGAAAGTGCCATTAAAATTGCTAATAATCCTGTTCAACATTCTAGACTAAGCATATTGAAATAAGGCACCACTTTATTAGAGATCATGTGGCAAAAGGAGATATTGATGTGAATTATGTTAAAACTGATATGCAACTAGCAGATATCTTCACTAAACCCCTAGATGAATCAAGATTTTGCTTTTTAAGGGGTGAACTGAACATTATTGATATATCAAATGCTAGTTGATGTGTTAAATGTGTTGTTTATATAAAATATTATTATTTTATTCCCTCTCTGGTCTTAGACTGCTTCTGGTCGAAATTGACCAAACTGACAGTCAGTTCCTATAACTGACAGTCAGTTCCTATAACTGACAGTCAGTTTAGTGCTTAGGAGCTTGGTCTTAGTCTTTGGTTGAAGTCATTGTCATAACTGACAGTCAGTTTCACAAACTGACAGTCAGTTACGTGCAATAGATTTTGGTCGTAGCTCCTGGTCGTGTTCAAGTCTCAAACTGACTGTCAGTCTTATACACTGACTGTCAGTTGTGGGATCTCGAACCCTAAATCCCCCGTTCTGTTTTCTTGCCTCTTCTTCTTCTAGTCTCGCCGCCGTTACTTCTTGCCTCCTCCTCCTTGCGCCTCTCGCCACCACTCATCGCCGGTGACCTCCTCACCGCCGACGAGCCGTGCCGCCGCATCTTGCTGTTCCTCACCGTCGTACGCCGCCGCCGTTTTTTCTCGGAACGACCACACCGGCCGCAGTTCCTCTGTTCACCGGATTTGCACTTCGGCGCCACTTTTCCTCGTCGTGTGCAGTCTTTTGTGGTCCTCCTCGTTGTGTTCTGCAGCTGATTTGGTCGTCTGCTCCGCATTGGCTTCGTCGACCACTTCAGTTCAGTCTCTGTAGCTCCAGCTCCTGTTGCAGCTGCGACTCCTCCGGCGTCTCCAGCCGTCGATCCGACTGCATCTCCAGCAGGCTCCGGAGATACAGCTATTCTAGGATTTTCTTCAGATGATGAGCCTTAGGCTCTGATTTGTATCTTTGCCTCCCTTTTTGTGCTTGATGCCAAAGGGGGAGAAGTATTTTGGATATCATTAGAGTTTTTTGCTGTATTGAACAGATGTTTATTTTCTTTATATCATACTGAGATATTTTGGTTTATGATATATCTGTGATGTTGGATATGATGTGTTTATCTGAGTAGCTCTGATATCTTGATATATATGATGAATATATGATGACTTGTTTTCTGAGCTCTGATACCTTGATATATATGATGTCTTGATTTTGAGATGTGTATGTTGTATATGACTTGGTGATGTTTGCATATCTGTAAGTGGTTTTATGTATGAGATGCCCTGATGTATATGTGTTGGTTTATGCTCTGATATGATGAGATTCATATACTCAGGGGGAGCTATTTCATTTATTTTATTGTTGAACACTTGTTGTCATCAATCATCAAAAAGGGGGAGATTGTTGCATATAGGCCTTCATGCCTAACCCTAATTTTGATTATTAATGAAAACAAAGTGTTCTGGACTAATCGTATTTTTGAGATTGTTTGATACAGGGATCAGTTGGGAAGAAATGCAAGAAGATCAATATGAACCCGACTTGAAGTGAAGCACAAGATGCAGAAGAGCAAAATACAAGACGCAAATCATGAAGATGCGAAAGACCTAAGATATTACGAGTTTTTATTTTTACCGATCTCGGCGTTTGGAGATGATCGGTTAGGGAAATTATTTTTTAGTTTTAACCGTACTATAAAGAGCGGTGGCGAAAGTCCTCTTTTTATCTCCAACACAAACTGAGAAATCTAGGTCATTGCATTGCATCTTTTTGAGTTGGATTTGGTTTGAACTTAATTTGAAAATCTGGTTTTTCAGTTCAGTTTTTGACAGCAGAAGAGTTTTTCGATTTTCTAGAAAGATCTAGGAAGATCTGGCTTTTGCTTCTGTTGACAAAATTGTAGCCCTTGAAATTATCTTTCAAATTAGCTATTAAACATCTCTTTTAGATTTCTGGATTTAAAGTTATAGCTGTTTTTGTTCAGGTTGACTGTCAGTTTGCTGAACTGACTGTCAGTTTGAATGTCAGTTCGTGTTAACTGACAATTGTCCAGAGGGTGTATTTTGGGCTCAAATTTTTTGTACTAAACTGACTGTCAGTTGGGGTTTCGACCACAGAGGTTTTAACTGAGTTTCTATTTGTTTTTGGTCGAGTTTGTGGTCAAACTGACTGTCAGTTTGTGTAACTGACTGTCAGTTGTGGGTTTCAGCTTTCCATAAATGACCACGAACGGCTAGCAAAGTTTTATCCGTAAATTTTGTCGGCCGTTGTGCACTGAACTGACTGTCAGTTAGGCAAACTGACTGTCAGTTTGGGTTGCTGATTTTCAGCACTAGTTCCAACAGTTCATTTGATTCTTGAGGCTATAAAAAGGGGCTTTGGGCATAAGTTTTCTATAACAAGCAGTAGCATTTCTTATACCTTCTTGAGCTTTAGTTTTCCACTTAAAATCTTGGTCTTTTGATCAAGTCGAGTGCTTTCCGATCCACCGAGAGTTTCAGTTCTTTTGCATTTGCATTCACTTAGCTTCTCGGTGCGTGTTTGGAGGTGTAGAGAAGACCTCGCTGCCTGTTACTCTTGGTGAGCGCCCTCACCTAGACGGTTCGGAGGCGTGGCCGTTGACCTCTCCAGAACGGAGATTGTTGGAGAGGCTCGGCAAGTGTGTACAAGGCATCGGTGCTCGCCTTTCCGGAGTGGACAAGGAGCAACCTTAGTTGATAATACTCTTCGTGAGTATTGAGGCAAAACTCAAGTGATTTGAGTGCTTCAATGAGGACTAGTGGAGACTGGGTGAGTCTCCGATACCTCGGTAAAAATCGTGGTGTTTGTTCTCTATCTTCTCTCTTTAAATATATTAAATTGCATTTGGTTCTTCTTAGTATAAAAACTTGTTTTTATTTGTAGTTTTTAAAGCCTCCTATTCACCCCCTTTCTAGTCGGCATCCTTGATCCAACAGAAGACACAGTGTTGTTGCTGGTTTTCTGGTGTTTTTGCTGTGTGGTGAAGTTGGCTAAGTCCCAGGGGGTAGAAATAGGCAAAGCTGGAGGTTCTCAACGGTTGGAAAAGCTCGGGGAGTTGTAGCCGGCAAGGAAAAGACGGGATGCGACTTAACGGCGAGCTGGCATCGAGGTGACCTGCTTCAGCGGCCGTGAGGGCTTTTGCAGGTGATGCAAAGGTGAACTGTTGGCTGGCCGCGGCGAGATCTCCACGTGGCATCGTTTTGCTGCTGGAGCCGTTGCCGGTGGCGTGCAAACGGGAGAAACAGCTGGCTGCGATCCTCGCTGTAGAAGATCCACAGTGGCAAGTGGCGAGCACACACGCGGCGTCGAGGCACTGGCGAAGGTGGCGACCACGGAGTACTGTAGCAGTGCTGCAGGTCGAAGCAACAGCAACTTCAGTGGCGAGGTCGAAGTCGAAGCTCCCGTGCTCGTGCGCTTGTTCCAGGTCATGGTCGAAGCAATGGGTGCGGTCGAAATTGTTCCCAAGTGCTGTGGTCGAGAACTGAAGCCTGGTCGAAGACAGCAGCTGGTCGGTTGCACTGGTTCTGGTCGTGAACTGAGGTGAGGTCGAATCAGGGGCATAATTGTGAGAGTTTTGGTTGAAGTCTGGATCGATTTGTAAATCTGGTTTTAGAGAGGTTTAATTTGGGATTTGATTTCATGGCTGAGTATAATATTTCTATTAATACTCATTTAGCTCAAATTTGGAGAAAGTTTGATGAGATTTGAGGGATTTCACCTATTTTCGAAAATAGGGTAAAATTAGGGTAAAATAGATATGGATTTTGTCGATCTTGAATTCTGGAAATTGGAGTAAGATTTTCAAGTTTAAACAGAAGGGAAATTTGTATCAAATAGCATTTGGGAGGTGTTCTCTGAAGAAATTCTGGATTTGGAGTTGATTCGTGGATTTTAGCCTTTTCAGGCTTCCAAGTAGATAGAAAAGGACTTATTCGCAGTAAAATTTGGACTAAACTACGAAAAGTACTTAGATGAGACAATCTGGTTCCCAACTTTTTGAAGTAAGTTGAGGATATACCTAGGAACATATTCCAAAAGATACTTGAGTCTGGATAGGGTTAGATCATGATAACTCAGTTATCTGGAATCTGGGGTACTTAGGGTAAATCTGAATTTCCTGTTTTCGAAAACAGAAAGAGACTTAGATACTGGGAGTTAGGGTTAGAATTCAACTTGGCTTCTGAAGACTTTTATCTTCAGAGTAACTGGTAGGTTAAATCTGGATGGTCAGATCTTGATCTGGATCTAGAGAATAGATTTGGAGATTTTTAGGGTTTGGGAGAGATTAGGGTTCAGCTGATCTGGCTACAACTGCAGGGATACATGCATGCAGGATTTTATGCAAAAACTTTTCACCCCCAAAACCAGGGTGTTACACATCTCCATATCATTTTGCATTTCTCAACAAATATAATCTGTTTGGCTATGCTAAGTGGCTCTTTTTTCTGGGTAATGAGGAACTTATCATTTTTAATTCTTGGGTTCAGGAATTCTTCTATAACTTAAATGACACAATAAAAGCTTTTTTCATTCTTTTAGTTGCTGATTTTTGGATTAGATTTCACTCGACCCCCTGTTGGGAACTAATAATTAGTTGGGTCTACAAGGGTTTTGGATTGCCTCATAACGATCAAATTCTCTCTATGCTTATTTGTACTTTTCTAGTGATTCTATATACAACTTTGAAATATTGGATCTTCTTTCACTTAAACTGTCTATCCCCTTCGCTTGTAGTCATTTATCACTCAATGAGTAAATGAATTCTTCATTCAATCTCCTGATATTAATCAAATCAGCATCTTTCTCCTTTAGAAAGAAAGCCCTTTTCCATTTTAGCAAAATTCTTTCTATTTCTACCTGCTCAAGGTATTCATCATTCCAGTACAACTATTAAAGCAGAATGACAACAGACTCGTGTATAGGGAACTAGATTAGCTTAGCTACCTATCTAATTTATTGTAGAAATTTGGGGATCTGCGATTGGACATGGAAAATTGAAATACTTGTTCTTGGGTAAAGGAGCAAATGACTCGATCGATTTCTGTATTGATTATGATATACGTAATAACTGGGACACCTATTTCAAATACATATCCTATTTTTGCGCAGCAGGGTTATGAAAACCCACGAGAAGCAACTAGACGAATTGTATGTGCCAATTGTCATTTAGCTAATAAGCCTGTGGATATTGAAGTTCCACAAGCAGGGCTTCCTAATACTGTATTTGAAGTAGTTCTTCAAATTCCTTATGATATGCAACTGAAACAAGTTCTTGCTAATGGGAAAAGGGGAGGGTTAAATGTGGGTGCTGTTCTTATTTTGCCCGAGGGATTTGAATTAGCGTCCTCCGATCGTATTTCTCCTAAGTTGAAAGAAAAGATAGGAGATCCCTCTTTTCAGAATTATCGTCCCAATAAAAAAATATTCTTGTGATAGGCCCTGTTCCCGGTTGGAAATATAGTGAAATCGTCTTTCCCATTCTTTCCCCGGATCCTGCTACGAAGAAAGACATTCATTTCTTAAAATATCCCATATATGTAGGGGGAACTAAGGAAGGGGGCAGATCTATCCTGATGGTAGCAAGAGTAACAATACGGTCTATAATGCTACGTCAACAGGTATAGTAAGAAAAATACTACATAAAGAAAAAGGGAGATATGAAATAACCATAGTCGATGCATCGGATGGACGCCAAGTGATTGATATTATACCCCCTAGGCTAGAACTTCTTGTTTCAGAGGGGGAATCCATCAAGCTTGGTCAACCATTAACAAGCAATCCTAATGTAGGAGGGTTTGGTGAGGGGGATGCAGAAATAGTGCTTCAAGATCCATTACGCATCCAAGGCCTTTTGTTTTTCTTCGCATCTGTTATTTTGGCGCAAGTTTTTTTGGTTCTCAAAACGAAACAGTTTGAAAAGGTTCAATTGTACGAAATGAATTTCTAGGGCCCGGGATTTCTTACCATCAAGTTAGTAAAAAGTCGCGATTTGTTGGCGATTGCTAGAATTATCTATGACCTATTTTATTTTGGAAATCCTTTTTTTGTTTGCGGGATGTCTGGAATTTCTTATTTCTATCTCATGCAAAAGAAGATAATACAAGGTAAGGTAAAGGCGAGAAAAATAAAAGGAACAAGTCCTTTTAGGAGGGATTGCTGGTCTTCTTAACCCTATTGGGCACAAGAAAAAGGCGAAAAAGCCTTTTTCTTGTATCAAAATAATAATCATTTTTCTTCCTAATTCATCAAAGATTACTATTTCTTGTTTATTCGGGGTCTATCTCTTGGAACTCTTTTGTTTAGGTTCATGCGAGGTAATGAACAAATGGAGGGAAAGAAAGTATGGCGGGGGACAAATTTATTGTGAGCAAATAGAATTGCTTGACTTGTTCAATTATGTTCAACTTCGAACTTATAGAGATTTTGCAAAAAAAAAAATGTATACTCTTGCCATTGAAGGGTATTTTGAGTTTTAGACTAGTTGAATAGTTTTGATTAAGGTTTTATTAGTTTATTACTCTAAAGTAAATCAATGATTTGCAGGATACATCCTCCGTGGAACCCCATAAAATATTGGATACTCAATTGATCCCTTCTTTCTTGTTTCTTTATAAGGGTGAATCAATTTCATGGGCAAAGGGGCGGGGATTATGAATCAACCGATGGATTGCTTCACTAACATCATTAACAAACAAAAGAATAAATAGAGTGATTCTGACCATCAGAGCAAAGGTTTTCTCCTTGTTATTTTTGAAAAGCGAAATAGCTAACTAATTTGTAGGTTGTGGAATAGATTAAAGTCGCGTTATAAGAGTAAGATTTCGCGGGTCCTTTCCGCTCTAATCAGATAAAGCGGAGTAAGGACCTGCTAAGCTCCTACTTTTTCATGTTTACAATCCGGCCCCTCCGATTACTATAGAGATGAACTCAATCCGTAATATGAACCATAAAAGAAAACACCTATTAAACCAATCACAGGAATACGAGTTATAGTACCTATCAACCAAAGAGGAATCCTTCCAGTAGTATCAGCCATTTCCCCTACTTTCCTCCACATTTTATCAAGTGGTCATGCTAGAGACAAAAACAATCGTGGATAGTTATAAGGACTCCAAATGGGATAAGAGAATTATTACTACTCTCTTTCTTTCTCTCAATTGAAGAAATAATTGGAAAATAAAACAGCAAGTACAAAAATGAGTAATAAACCCCAGTATAGGCTGGTACGATTCAATTCAACATTTTGTTCATTCGGGTTTGATTGTGTCATAGTTCTATAGTTGGAATTTGGTTTATCGTTGGATGAACTGCATTGGTGCTATTGATCCCAAGAAAAAAAAAGTAGGTACAGCTAGTCCGTGAACAGCTAGCCAGCCATCGCACTATAAAAATAGAGTAGGTTTGATCTATGGTCATTGAGGGCCTCCTAAATTGATCTACTAAATTCATCGAGTTGTTCTAAAGAATCAAAACGGCCGGTTATTAACGGAATTCCTTGTTGACTTTCCATGAAATACTCGTTTGGCCGAGGACTTCCAAACACGTCATAAGCAAAACCGTACTGACAATTAACCAACCCGCAATGAATAGGGAAGGTATAGTAATGCTATGAATAACCACTATCTAATACTGGTAATAATATCAGCAAAAGAACATTCTCCTGTGCTTCCAGACATGCTGAGCTCCTCAAATTTTTGTACATTCAAAAAAGGAATTGATTCCGTAAAAGATGGAATCAACCAGTAAATAGAAAATTACAGATATTTCATCCTTGTGAGATTGTCAATTTTGTACCAAAGGTGTATTTTGGGTATACGGAATTAGTCTAGCTATCCTTCCTATAGCACAGCAATCCAATTTAACTTGGTCCTGAAACAGAATTCCTTTTTTCTCTTCTTTGTTCCTTGTCTATAGGTAAACTGTATGTTATTCAAGACATCAATAGGAAATCTCTAATTTTTTAGGGGTCCTCTTTTTTTATGGGCTCTTTATTTTTATGGGCTTCGGAATAGTAGAATAATTCGGAATAGGGGTCAAGATCTTGGGAAAATCTAAGCTAATGATCAATAGGTTTGGATAAATAATTCATGAAAGATATTCTCATACTAACACAATACAAGAACAAGTATATGGGAAACCTATCCTTTTTAGTTAAAAGTTTTCTTCGAATCCAACCTTTCATTTTAAGGAATTTAATTGGTTTGCATAACGTAATATCTAATAAATAGAAAATCGAATAGTAGATAATTTGTTATGAAAGAAGGAAAACCTTCTTTGAAGAATCAAGATTCGTAATCAATCCTGGCTTTGTTTGTTGGATTAGGTCCAAGACAAGGATTCTTTCTTGACCAAACTGCAAATAAGGAACTTTATGGGATGAAATAGGGAAGGACATAATATAGAATTTAGAAGGATAATTGAAGTGACTCATCTTCGAATCGACTTTGGTTGGGGTCCGAAAAAGGAATAAAAAAAAGTAAATTCAAGGAAAAGCTTTCCTTTTGAGAAGGAAATAGTCCAAAATAGAAAGAAGTTTTGTTTTAATCCAATTCTTTACTTATCTTTTATTCCAAAATTCCCCCGAAAATCCAATTGCATTTTTAAATGAGGTTAGACGATCTAGTTTTTTTATTACTTTACTCAACTGACAGATTCTACAATGAATCTCTTGAGTCGGAATTAGTGACTGATGTCACGACGAATCGATTTTCTTTTCCACTTTGTATCTCACTCTATCTTTTTTTTAGTATTATCTATAATAACCGATGAATTCTAAATTTTCCATAACTTAGGTAAGTGCTTTACCTATATATGTAGTGTAGTAAAAAAAAAACAAATCAAATGTGGGACACTCATTTGAGGAATCCGGTGGCAACCGCCCAGGTGGGTTGCACTCAAAAATGGTACATTGCAGCTCACAACAACAAGATGCATTATATAAAAATGCAGGTAATTAAAACAAGTGCTGATCACAGGGACCAGCATTACAATAACATAGCGCCAAAATGACGCACTTTAATGTTGATACAAAATTAAGGAGTTTTCTTCGACACAAAGGTCAGCACAAAATAAAACAACGACAGTAAACAAAATGACTTCATCTGTCTTCATCTTCTTCAGCAGCGGTGTTGCATGGGCCTTCTCCACATCGGACTCCACCTGGTAAGTGACCCTCTAACAAGCTGGATCTTCCGGAGCAGTTTCTTCTTGTTCCATGTTGGGTTCAAGACCGTAGGACTCGGGGTCAATGAATCCTTCTTCTAAATTTTGTTTGTAAAAGCAAGGGTGAGCACATTGTCCACATGGTGCTCAACAAGTCCCAAATAAGAATGCATGCATATATAGATGAGAGGAAAATTCTCAAAGAATGGCTCTTTGGCTCATAGAATAGATATTCACTCTTAACTTTGAAGAAAAAGTTTTTGTTTTCAAAAGTGAGGCTTTTAAAACCCTAAGCTAGATTTCCAAAAGATGATATGTGTAGCGGTCTCCTGTGAGTCACCACTTTACTCAGATTTTGTGAAAAATCTTCCAAAAGCTACTTGTGCTGCATCGACGTGGATAGAATCCACCGCACATAGACTCCATGACCTGGGAGCTCAGAGTATCCGATACTTTTATAACTTTGCAAAGGTGTACCACATTAATCCACCGATCACTCAGCTTTCAAGTCGGATCAGCTCCATGCGACTTTTACGCATGTGACAAGGCTGAGATCGCACAACAGTTTACAATCCTAGCATTAACAATTCCCTGCCCGGTAAATAGACATTCCAGTCCTCATTACCGTTGTGGGTCCTCCCCACTGCATTACTTCCTAGCCTTGGTCTATGTTCTCGCAAGACACATAGCCTCTTTTGATTACAGCCGCACACGACTTAATCCAGGTGTAGCGCATCTTCCTTCTTTTCACCTTTTCCTCTCATAATTTTTCTGAACTCACATCACTCGTGGCCCTCAGTGGCCCACCAGTTTCTCGCAAGAAACCAGACCGACAACCATTGTAGGGAAAAGCTAATACTGAGAAAGCTACTACGTTGCGCCCGTCCCATACCGGGCAAGTGGTTGGTACGTTTTTCATGCCGCATGGAAGTACAACACAAGGTTCTAGTCCTTATGAATCTTTAGTGGGGAGTCTTTCACATTCCGAGTGCGCACACAGCACCATCCAATCAAACCATCCTCACTATCGATTCCAATCACATTTTCTTTCACAAAAGAGGGCTTTGGACATGCTTTTCTCACATGTAACCATTTAACACTTAACATATAATCTTGAGCATAGCATAGCCTAAGCATGATATTCGAGGGTGACAAGGGTGCATGGATATTCAATGACAAAAGGGGCTTTACAATCATTTAGATCATATCTAATCACTTTATTCAAATATAGTCCTCATTTGAATATAAGGCATGCATATACTTGAAAACAGCTAACACACTTCATTTCAAAATATTAGGCTAGACATGATCAAGGGTTTGAGACTTGTCTTGCAGTGATGGGTCTAGTTGCTCAGACGATTCTTCGAAGATCTCTTTCGCTCCTTCAACCTCTGGTTCCATGGCGGATACAAATAATACATGCACACTATATAAGCACACAGGAATAGTTGTACTAGAAAATAATAAGTAAATATATCATGCATGCAGGGGAAAAGGTTTGGACAAGGTCACTTGGTGTTGATTGAAGAGATGGGCTCAAAAGGACTTGAATGTCGAAAGGCTGACATTCGGTTCATGGCGAGGCATAGCCCTAAGTTGGTCCTAGGTATGTTTTCTGGAGATGTGACAGTAGAGAATATTGTAGAACATGGCTCCAGGAGCTAGTGGACAAACTGGAATTTCAATTGCTCAAAAAGAAAGAGTTAAACAAGGCCAATATCAGTGACTGACATGCATTGACACTGCACTGACACTGTCAAAAACTAGGGCAGAGGGGTAAATCTGGTTCTGGACTTCAAACTCTTTGCCAACTATGTCTAGGAGGTAGGCGTGGATGCCAGGAACATGTTGGCGGTGGTTTCGGGGCAAAAGATGGCCGGACGGGGATGAACGGTGGCGATGAACTACGGTGGCGACATGGCACAGACATGGTTGTGGACAGAAACTTGGCAAGAGCATAACTTTTGATCTGGGCAGATTCAGGGATCGGGCTAGTGGAATAAAATACTCAGGAGGTTGAGGCCTAGCTAACTGACAAGGTCGCATCAGCTAGATCGGCCGAGAAGCAAACTCCAGTGAACTGAGCCAAAGATGAAGACATAGGAAATGGGCGTTTTCGATTTAAGGCATTTGAGCTCAATTCCAAGCTTGTGAAGCATCCTGGGGGCAATAGGAAGCTACTGGGGGGTTTAATTTGGGTAGGGGATCACTGGAGAAGCTCGGCGGCGATCTCCGGCGAACTGGTGAAATCCCAAATTGGGGATTCTTCATTCGGGGCAAAATTGAAGATTTCAATCTTGCAGGCTTACTCCACTTGGCTCATTGATCAATTTGTTCTAGTACCACGAGGGTCAATTTGGCTTGAATTGCTCGGCATTGGGGGAACAGGGCAAAAGATAAATCCGGCGGTCGCCGTCGCTAGGGTTCGCCGGGGTTCAATTAAACGCTATGAAACGGAGAGGAAGGTGAGGGGAACTCACCGGTGAACTAGGATTGAAGAGGGAAGCAGAGGCTTGGGCTGGCGGCGAGAGCTCCTCTGGAGCTCGTCGGGGAAGACGATGGCAAACACTAGAGCTAAGCTACGAAGTTGCTGGTGAGGTGTGGTGTGGAGTGGGAAGCTCTGGGTAAGGGGGGTTTATATAGCCAGGGGCTGGGTCCTCGGTAGTTGTAGCAAATTAAGCGGGAGATGCTCGACTGACGCCGGAGCAAGATCGAGGCGGCGTTGGGACACGGCGGTGGCTCTGCTAGAGGAGAAAAATCGCATGAAATCCGGTTTGGAAGATCGACGGGATGGCAAGCTTCGGCATGGCGGCGAAGTGGCACAAAAGTTCTGACAGCAGCAGGCACGCGCGCGCGAACGGTGATGCTGGCGTGTAACACCCTGAGTTTAGGGGTAAAAACTTTCTTTTTCATGAACACCATGCATGCATGACACCATGTATCTATAGTAGTAGCCAGATCAGTATCTATCTCAAACCCTAAAATCTCAAAATCTATCCTGTGAACCCAAATCAAGATTAGATTTTTCAGATGAGATCTATCAGTTACTCTGAGCATAAAAGTTTTCAGAAGCCAGATTCAATTCCATCTCTAACTCCTAGATCTATCAATTCTTTTCTATTTTCGAAAACAGAAATTCTAATTACTATTCTAATTACCCTAAATACTCTGAACTCAGATTTAGACAAATCTTGACCTAATTCAGACCAGATTACTGTTGGACTATGATCATGGGTATGCCAATACCTTAATCCAGAAAGTTGGCAGCCAAATTATATTATCTAAGCCTTTTTCACATATCAGTCCAAATTATATCGCAATTTAGTCCTTTATCTGATATCTCAAAACCCAAAAAGGCTTAAATCTCCAGATTAACTCCAAATTCAAATCTGTTTCAGGGAACACCTCCCAAATGCTAATCAATACAAATCTTCTTTTATCAGAAAACCTAAATCTCATCCTAGATGCCAGAATTCGAAATCAACAAAACTCAGATCTTACTTTACCCTAAAGTACCCTATTTTCAGTTTATATCAGAAACTATCAAATCATGCTAGATTGTACCAAATCTCTTCCTAGATGAGTATAAGGTATAAGTTTATACTCATCTGTGAAATCAGATTGCAAATCAACCATCTCCAAGTCAGAAATTACAAATCAGTCCAGAATTCAATCAAAAATACTTGCAATCAAGTCCCTGGCTCGACCACCTCTACTGTACACGACCTCGTCTACTTTTTGCGACCAGAGGAGTAGCTGCAGTTCACGACCAGTGCTCGCCATCGACCTCGGCTAGCGTTGAACAGTGCCTTTGCGACCGCGACCACGCCGTGCTTCGCCGCCGAGCAGCGCCGCTTTAGCCGTATTTTTTTTTGCAACCGCCTTTGCGCTCACACGTGTTAGCACTGTAGCGTTTTCGTGGCAGTTCCCATCCAGCTCACCAGCTACTGCACGCCAGAGAGAAGCTTGCTCGCCGTTGCTTCAACCTGAAGCCTTCTTCTTCACCGGCGCAAGCAAGTAGTGAGCTGAAGCTTCGTACACTTCGCTTTGCCTATAAATAGCAACCCCAGAGAAGCTTTTCCATCTTTAGTAGAGCTCTCCAAAGCCCTCAAGCAGTTAAACTGTATTTCTTCTTGCTGCAGTCATCTTCTCTAGTGAGCCCAGCACAGAGGCTCACGACGCCAGCTTCACTCACTGCACCAAACCCTCAATTGAAGCCACCAGTAAGTATATCTCATCTCCCTTATCATGTGTTAGCAACCAATTGAGCTCCGGTGGTCTCTAACACCGGCGATCACCAAAGTTCTCTAATGCCCTGTTCCAGCAATTGCATCTACTCCAGTTCGAATTTACTTTCGTGATAGTAGAATAAAATGAACAGTGGACTAATCTTAGTAAGCCTGAGCATCAAGATTTCAAAATTAAGTTCAAATTGGAATTCCCCCTTTCTCGCGCGCCACTGGTGACCGACTCACGTCGCCAGGCCGCACCACCATTCCTCCGGCCAAATTTCTGTAACCAGAAGCTTCACCTCACCTCCCTACTGCTCTCACAGCGAGCAATTGAGCTCTAAGGCCGTGTATCAGTTTCGCCCAATTTAGCCTTCTTCTTCTCCGACCACGGTGTTGATCTCCTCACCGGCGTCGCTTTAGGCCAATTCCCTTCATTTATACTATCTGAAGCTATCCAGGAACTCAACTGTGCCTTCAATTTGGAGCTTAATTCACCACATCGCTCTGTTGCCGTTGAAGCCGTCTTCTCCGGCGCATTTCGTCGCCGTTCACTGCTGTGCCATCTCCAGTCAAGCCCAATGCTTCAAATAGTACCATTTAGCCCTAGCTAGCTCCAGCAACGCCAAGTTTCAGCAGCACAGCACCAGATTGCAGTTTGAATGTTTTACCTTTCACTGTCATGCCACCAGTGTGTCGCCCGGTCGTCACCGGCCATCGCCGTCGGTGTCACCTTGTCCAGCATCTTCACCTTGATTCCCTGAACATTTTCCTCTATTAGCATAACCCCTGAATCTGCATAGAAACGGCAGATGTTGCTATGCCAAGATCTTGTCCAGTGGCTTCACTGTGCCGTGTCGCCACCATACCTCTCCACTGATTTTCCTCATCATCCAGTCATCTTCAACTTTGGAACCTATTGAATCATTTATTCCTGTTATCAAAGCCTACCTCCCAGACAAAGTGGTGCATCAATTGTTGCCCTAGATCAAAAGTTATGGCAAGCCCTAGTTTCTGGCCATGTCAGTCCAATGCCAGGCTATGCCAGCCAGTGGCATTAGCCCTTTTCACTTCCTTCCAGATGTGCATTTTGAGCATAACTTTGTCCCTTAGACTCTTGAGGTTGTGATCTACAATTTCTTCTTCTATCACAACTTGATTTGAGCCCTTGAACTGCATTTTATGCTTAACCCTAGATTTTGACATTGTCAGCCCTATGCCAGAGCATGTCAGCCAGTGGCATTAGCTCTTTTCACCTCTTTCCAGAAAATAACCTTGTCCCTTAGACTTGTGGAGTTGTAATCTACATTTTATTCTACTGCCACAAGTTGAGATAGTCCTTCTATCATCCATCGACCCTATGTCGATGCCTTGAACCGAATGTCGACCTAAAGACGTTTGTTGTTTTTGAGCGAACCAGTCACAACCTTGATATCATTCTGATACTTTGAGACATTTGGAACCTTGTAAACCTTTGACAACTAATCTTAACCTTGGTTTCTATAACTTAACCCTCATCAACTTCTAAACCCAATCATTTAAGAATCATCCAATCATTTCAGAATCATCGAGACATTCATTTTTGCATTATTGCATATAGTATAATAATGTATTGAAAAGATTGTAATTCTTGATTGCTTATTTGATTGGAGAGTAGATCAAGAGCCCGAGTTCGAGGACTTCACTGCTGATCCTACGACAACTGCTGTCTCTCACAACGCGGAAGGCAAGTCATAGTCTTGATCATCTTGAACCTATATTTTATGAATTGCTATAATATGATCTTGAATATAAATAGTATTGCATGAGAATGGATGAATTGTGAATTGGCAGTACTAAGCTGGATGCCTGTGAATTGTGAATTGATCAAATAGTGAGCCATAAACTATTATAAATGTATTTATATATATTCATGAAATAGAACCCTTAGCCGTGACCAGAGTTTTGGTATGGAATGGTGGTACTAGCACTGGTTGTGCTTGGCTGCACTGAATGTACGGGCACTGTAGGTGCATGGTGTGTGGTATGATCTGGTCACTGGCATATAAGGACTAGAACCTTGTGTTGTGCGTCTAGTGGCATGAAACACGTGCTAACCGCAAGTCTGGTATGGGACAGGCCTGAACAAGTACTTATGCGGATCGCACATGAAACCCCTGCATGAGTTGTGTAGTGATGCATGATTTACACGGAGAATGGCTCCCACATATATCACTGAAGGTGATCTTGTACGCTGACCCAGCAATGGGAATATGAGTAGGGGTGGGGGTTTCGGTACAACCAGCCACAACTGTGGTTCGCGATAGATCCACAGGGTCAGGGGTGAAATGTGAGTGAAACATAACAAAAGTTCTTGTTATCTCCACCTTGCCACTCACAGTATGAAGTGAGTCAGGGGTCCAATCCTTGTGATAGTAAAGACTTGAAAGTGGAATATCTTACGGGTAAATTAGTACCTCTCTGCAGAGTTTAAAAACGTATTCGAATACTCTGAGCTCCCGGGTTTATAGGAGTTTGCTGCGGTGGATTAAATCCACGGGGTGTGGCACAAGTATATTTTCTAAATAAAATTTGATAAATCAAGATTACCCAAATGACATGTGTTGTCATGATAAGGGGTGCTACCGTGGGCTGTCGTGTGTCGACGTGTCGCAGTAGTGCTATAATTTAGTGAACAAGAATAGCGATGCTATGCTATGAAAAGTGCTGCCATGAGATGAGATGAGATATGAATGAAAAGATTATTTTACAAACATCCATAATTCTTGACTAGTCTAGGTTCATAACAATACTACTATATGTATCTACTCTTCCCTATGACTTGCTGAGTACGTAAGTACTCACCCTTGCAACTTACAACCTAGAAGATGGAGCATATCAAGATCAAGAAGAAGGCGTGGAGAACTTCTTGGATCCAGAAGAAGGAGAGCCAGATCCCTGATGTGTTGTTCTGCATTCAACTTCTTACTGTGGAAGGGACACCCATCATCCGCTGTGTAGAAGTTTTATTTTGCTTTAACTAAACCTTGAATGCCGTGAAGGCATTGTATCCTCTTTATGTAATATTAAGGCCAGTAGGCCACACTGCTTAATATTTCGTAAGTTTTTCTGCTGCAATGTGAATATACTCCTGTGTTTGACTTATCCTGGGAAGTCAAAGGTATGCATGTATGGGACTAGGTTCAACAAGCTAGGTCTCCACGGGAGTAGTCGTAGTCCCAGTTTCGGGGCGCGACATGGCGGTCTCCGGTCGTCGCCACGGTGGAGCTCTTTGGCGCGACGTGAACACCACGTGCGGACACGTAGGACATGACTGTTGGTGAAGGCAAAACTGGCCGGCGATGAAGTTCGCGGTGGTGGTTCACGGTGAACAGCAGCGGCTGTCGTCGAGGTGACCTCTGGTCGTGGTCGCACACGGGCTCAGCCCTGGTCGAGGTCAAAAAGGTGCCAGGGACTAATCCGCGAAGTTTGGACTGATTTGCGAGGATTCTTTTCAGGATTTAGGACCTGTTTGCAATTTTGGGGATCTGGAGGGTTGATTTGAAATCTGACCTTGCAGATGAGTGTCACCAAAACACTTGAACTCATCTAGTAGGAAGAATGGCAAAATCCGATAAGATCTGATGGTTTTGACAAAAATCGAAAACAGGGTAAACAGGGTAATTAAGGTTTGAAAATTTGGTGAGGCTGAAACTAGGGTTTCGGTTGAGATTTTTAAGTTCTTCCAGAAGGGAAAAATGTTCAGAAAAGTGAAAGGAAGGCAATCACTGGATTAGATCAGAATTTGGAGGTGGTCTGAGACTTTTAGCCTTTTTGGACTTTTGACAATTCAGAAAAGGACTAATCTGAACTATTTTTGGACTAAAAAGTGAAAATGATCTGAAAGATAAAGTTTAGCTGCCAACTTTTTAGCTTAAGGTAGTGGCATACCTAAGATCATGATTTTGAGATAAGAGATCAAAATAGGGTTGAGACATCTGGGATTTCAATAAAGATATGCTGACTAGCAAGCGGAAAGGATAGCAAAAACTGGGATGTTACAACCTACCCTCCTTAAGAATAATCTCGTCCTCGAGATTCTGATCAGTCTGAGAACAGGTAGGGGAAATTGTGACGCAATTCTTCTTCTCTTTCCCAAGTTGATTCCTCCTCTGTGTGGTTATTCCATTGGACTCTGCAGAATCTGATGGTTCTTGACTTTAATTTCCTCTCACTGACCTCTAACACTTTGACTGGGTATTCCTGATATGTCAGATCCGGTTGAACCTCAGTTTCTGTAGGAGATACTTGCTCCGTTGGCTTTCTCAGACATTTCTTTAGTTGGGATACATGAAAACATTATGGACTCCTGCTAATTCAGGCGGTAGCTCCAATTTGTATGCTACTTCTCCTCGCCTTTCCAAAATTTCATATGGTCCCACGTATCTTGGGCTTAACTTTCCCTTCATCTGAAATAGTCGAACTCCTTTGTAGGGTGTCGCTTTGAGGTATACATAATCGCCTATCTCGAAGGATAGTTCTCTCCTTCTGTTGTCGGCGTAACTCTTTGTAACGCCCTGAGTTAGGGGTGAAAATTTCCTTTTTCATAAATAGCATGCATGCATGTATCTGTAGTAATAGCCAGATCAGTTTCTATCTCAAGCCCTGAAATCTCCAAAATCTATCCTGTGACCTCAAATGAAGATCAGATTGTTCAGATATGATCTATCAGTTTCTTTGAACTTAAAAGCCTTCAGAACCTAGATCCAATTCTATCCCTAACTCTCAGATTTATCAGCTCCTTCTGTTTTCGAAAACAGAAATACCTTCTATTACTTAAATATCCTAAGTTTCAGAAATACAGATTTAATCCGAATCTTGACCAAGTTCAGACCAGATTACTCCTGGAATATGATCATGGGTATGTCAATACCTTAATATAAAAAGTTGACAACCAGATTTCACCATCTAGACTCTTTTCACAAATCAGTCCAAGACTTATCACAAATTGGTCCTTATCCGATATCTGAAAACCTAAAAAAAGACTAAAATCTCCAGATTAACTCTAAATTCAGAATTTCTTTAGCAGATATTTCCTAATTACTATTTGCCACAAGTTTCTCTTCTGTGCAGATATCAAAATCGAACCCTAAATGCCAGAATTCAAAATCGATAAAACTCAAATCCTAATTTACCCTAAATTACCCTATTTTCAGTTTGTATCAAAAGCTATCCAAATGTGTCAAATTTTATCAATTATCCTTGTCAAATACCTTATTGAATATACTTTACCAGATTAGTGCAATCAATTTCAGTTTAAACCTTCCAGAATTCCAGATTTACAATTCAGTCCAAAACTCAAAGAATTGAAACTGCAGTTCAGTCCAAATATCGACCAGGCCAACTGCAGTGCACGACCAGGAACCTCGCCGTGCGTTTGCGCCGTGCACGCTCGCCGCCGGCCAAGTCCCGCTTGCATTTGTGCTCGTGCATGCTTACTGTTGCTGTTGCGCACGCGTCCTTGCCCTAGCCATCGTCGTGGCAGCGCCGTTGAACAACATCTGCTCCTGTGCGCGACCAGCAGCAGCCATTGTCAGTATCTTCTTGCCACGTTACTTGCTTCACCAGCCTTTGTCGCCACCGACTTGCACCGCCCGACATTGATGAGACTCGATGTAGCACAGTTTCGCCTTGCCAGTGTACAGTCGCTTCACCGCTCGCCGTTGTTGCAGCTGCGCCCGGCAAATCTTGTCATCTGGCATAATTCCCTTGCTGCTATCTCTTTGCAAGCATCGCCCTGTGGCCTATATAAGCAGCCATACCCTGTGTCATCTCCCCTTCACCAGGACTTAGCCAATTTTGCAAAATCTCTTGCTGCAGTCGTCTTCTCCGGCGAGTCCAGATTGAGTCTTCACGGTGCCAGCACGCCCTGCTGCACCTCTCACCGAATTAACAGCACCAGAAGGTATATCTCAACTCCCTCATCGTGCTGTATCATTTAATTGAGCTCTTATGCACTTCATCGCCGGTGATCGCCGGAATTGCTGAAATCAGTGAAATGCCCTGTTCCAGTTGCACAAGTCAAATTAGCCCGAATTAGCCTTCGATTTAATAGACAAAAATGATCAGTGAGCTATTCTAAGCAAGCCTGTGAAGTTGAATGGTGAAATTGATCAAGAACTGGAGTTTTTCGCTAGCCCGAGCTTCATCAGCCGCCGGCGAATGTCGCCAACCTTCTCCGGTGATTCTCCGGCCAATTCGATCGTTCCAGAAGCTTTCTTATACCTTCTAGATGCTCTCCAAGCAAGGAATCGAGTTCAAACAACGTGTAGCCAAAAACCCCAATATCCGTGTCTTCTTCTCCGGCGCCGGCCACCGGAAAACCATTCCCGGCCGATCCAGCTCCAGAAACCTTGTCCACCAGATACGCCTTGATCTCCTGAGCAACTTTGCTTACTAGCTCGACTTCCAATTCGGCCTAAATCAGAAGATATAGCTATGCCCTAATTCCTGTCCAGTGCTGTGAATTGAAATTTCAGCCACCGAGTTCATCGCCGGTTTTCATCACTTTCCGGCCACCTCCTGCCCTAGGTCCAGTTGAATGAATTGTTCCTGTTACTGAGGCCTACATCCCAGACAAAGTGGTGCATCATTTGGAGCTCTAGATCAAAAGTTATGCCAAGCCCTAGTTTCTGGCCATGTCAAGATCAATGCCAGACTATGTCAGTCAGTGGCATTAGCCCTTTTCACTCCCTTCCAGATGTGCATTTTGGGCATAACTTTGTCCCTTAGATTTCTGAGGTTGTGATCAGCATTTTCTTCTTCTATCACAACTTGATTTGAGCCCTTGAAATACATGTTATGCTAAACCCTAGCTTTTGACACTATCTCAGTGCATGCCAGCCAATGGCATTGGCCTTGTTTACCCATTTCTAATTGTGCAATTTGAAAACCACTTTGTCCACTGAATTTGTAGAGTTGTGATCTATATTTTATTCTACTACCACAAGTTAAAATAACCCCTCTATCATTCATCGACCCTATGTCGATGCTTTGAACCGAATGTCGATCTAAAGACGTTCGCTGTTTTTGAGCGAACCAGTCGCAACCTTGACATCATTCTGATATTTTGGGACATTTGGAACCTTGTAAACCTTTGACAGCTAATCTTAACAGTGGTTTCCTTAACTTAACCCTAATCAGCCTCTTAACCCAATCATTTCAGAATCATCAAGACTTCATCTTTGCATCATTGCATATAGTATAATAATGTATTGAAAAGATTATGATTATTGGTTGTTTGTTTGTTGGGAGAGCAGATCAAGAGCCCGAGTTCGAGGACTTCATTGCGGATCCGACGTCAACTGCTGTATTTTACGACGCGGAAGGCAAGTCATATCCTTGGTCATCTTGAACCTATATTTTAAATGTTACTATAATATAACCTTGAATATAGGCAATATTGCATGTGAAAGATTGAGAATGGTTGATTATAAATTGGCAGTACTAGACTGGTTATCTGTGAAATGTGAAATAAACAAGTTTTGAGCTATGAACTATTATATGTATCTATATACTTATATTCATGAAATAAAACCCCTAGCCGTGACCAGAAAAATGGTATGGATGGCTGTAGCACTGGAGGTGCTAGACTGCAAAGGAATGCAGGCACTGAAGGTGCAGGGTTGTGGATGGTCTGGTTACTGGCATATAAGGACTAGAACCTTGTGTTGTGCGTCTAGTGGCATGAACAACGTGCTAACCGCAAGCCTGGTATGGGACAGGTCTGAACAAGTAATTATGTGGATCGCACATGAAACCCCTGCATGAGATGTGTAGTGATGCACGATAAACACGGAGCGCGGCTCCCACACATATCACTAAAGGTGATCAAGCACGCTGACCCAGTAATGGGAATAAGCAATGGGGTGGAGGTTTGGATACAACCTGCCACAACTGTGCCTCGCTGAGAGCCACAGGGTCGGGGGTGAATTGTAAGTGATGCATAACAAAAGTTCTTGTTATCTCCACCTTGCCACTCACACATGGTTGTGAGGAGGGGTCTAATCATTTTGTTATGATAGGATGGGCTTGAAAGTGGAATATCTTGCGGGTAAATTGGTACCTCTCTGCAGAGTTAAAAACGTATTCGAATACTCCGAGCTCCCGGGTTTTATAGGAGTCTGCTGCGGTGGATTAAATCCACGGGGTGTGACACAAGTACTATTTTCTAAATAAAATATGTTTAAATCAAGATTACCCAAATGACATGTGTTGTCATGATAAGGAGTGCTACCGTGGGCTGTCGTGTGTCGACGTGTCGCAGTAGTGCTATAATCTAGTGAACATGAATGATGATGTTATATTATAAAAAGTGCTGCCATGAGATGAGGTATGAAAGAAAAAGGATTATTTTACAAATATCCATAATTCTTGACTAGTCTAGGTTCATATCATCACTACTATATGTATCTACTCTTACCTATGACTTGCTGAGTACGTAAGTGCTCACCCTTGCAACATTCAACTCAATAGATGGAGCCTACCTTGATCAAGATGATGGCACGGAGTACTACGTGGATCCAGAAGGAGGAGAATCAGTTCCGCCAGAACCCTGAAGTGTGTTGTTCTGCCGTCAACTTCTTTTGTGGGAGGGTCACCTATCTTCTGCTGCGTAGTTAAATATTTTGCTAAACCCTGAATGCCTTGTAGGCATTGTAATCCTCTTATGTAATATTAAGGCCAGCAGGCCACACTGCTTAATATTTTGTGAGTACTCTGTTGCAATGTAATATACTCCTGTGTTTGACTCATCCTGGGAAGTCAAAGGTTTGTGAGAATGAGACTAGCTGCAGCGAGCTAGGTCCCTACAGGAGTAGTCGTTGTCCCAGTCTCGGGGCGCGACACTCTTCTGTCAGGATTGGGCCGTCTTCAACCTTTCTTGTATGATCTTCACATAAGCAGTGGCATCCTCTACTAATCGTGGTCCCAAAAATTGTTTCTGACCCACTTCGGTCCAATATAGTGGCGTGCGGCACTTCCTTCCATAAAGTGCTTCATAAGGAGCCATTTGCAGACTCACTTGATAACTATTGTTGTAAGTAAATTCTACGTACGGTAGAAATTGTTCCCAAGAATTCCCATAGTCTAAAGCACACACTCTCAACATGTCTTCTAAAATATGGTTCACTCTTTCTGTTTGGCCTCCAGTCTGCGGGTGGTAAGCGGTACTAAACTTCAATCTTGTTCCCAGGGATTTTTGTAACTCTCCCCAAAACTTTGATACAAATTGTGCTCCTCTATCCGAGATAATTGTTTTTGGTATCCCATGCAGAGTGATAATCCTGGTAAGATATAATTCTGCCAGCTTATTTGTCGTGTATTGCGTTTTTACAGGTAGAAAATGAGCCACTTTCGTTAATCTATCGACTATAACCCATATAGAATCATATCCTTGTTGAGTTCTTGGTAAACCTACCACGAAATCCATTCCAATTTCGTCCCATTTCCACTCAGGGGTTGGCAGGGGTTGCAGTGGTCCTGCAGGTTTCTGGTGTTCCGCTTTCACTCTTTGGCAGGTGTCACAAGAAGCTATAAACTCGGCAATTTCCTTCTTCATTCCTTTCCACCAAAATCGATCCTTTAGATCTTGGTACATCTTTGTACTGCCTGGGTGGATAGAGTATGGCGTACAATGGGCTTCTTACAGTATCATGTTCTTGATTTCCTTGTCATCTGGAACGCAGATTCGATTATGATACCACAAAATTCCTTCCTCGTCCTCACGAAGGTCAATTGCATCTTCGCATTTCATATCCTCTTTCAACTTCTGAATGCTCTGATCTGCTTCTTGAGCTTTTCAAATTTGATCCTTCAGCTCGCAATTTACTGTTAATGCGGCGACGGTTCCTTGTTCAACAAATTCTAAACTCAACTTTTCAAAATCTCTAAGCAATTGGGGTGGTACTCCCAAGATCTTTGCTTGATTACAGTAGGATTTTTTGCTCAAGGCATCTGCTACCACATTTGCTTTTCCAGGGTGGTAATGTATTCCAAGGTCATAATCCTTGATCAATTCTAACCACCTTCGCTGTCTCATGTTCAAGTCTTGTTGGGTGAAGATGTATTTCGGACTCTTGTGGTCCGTATAGATTTCACATCTGCTTCCAAGTAGATAGTGTCGCCAAATCTTTAGCGCATGAACAACGGCGGCCAACTCCAAATCATGCGTTGGATAGTTCTCCTCATGTGGTCTCAACTGTCTTGATGCATAAGCTACAACTCTTCCTTCTTGCATAAGGACACAACCTAGCCCTTGTTTTGACGCATCACAATAAACCTCAAAATCCTTTTTGTTATCTGGCAGCGTAAGAACAGGTGCCGTTGTTAATATCTTTTTCAATTCTTCAAAGCTCTTTTCACATCCTTCTGTCCAGTTGAATGGAACATCCTTCTTTAGTAATCTGGTGAGTGGTTTTGTGATCTTGGAAAATCCTTTGACAAATCTCCGGTAATAACCGGCTAATCCTAGGAAACTTCTCACTTCAATTACTGTTTCCAGTTGTTTCCATTCCATGATAGCCTGAATTTTTGATGGATCCATGGAGATTTCTTTGCCAGAGATGATGTGGCCTAAGAATGAGATTTCTTTTAACCAAAAGGCACACTTATCAAACTTGGCATACAACTGATATTCTACTAACTTTTCCAGCACCATCCTGAGATGTTGTGCGTGCTTTTCCTCTGACTCTGAAAAGATGAGAATGTCATCGACAAACACAATGACAAACTTGTCTAGAAATTCCATAAGAACTTTGTTCATCAAATTCATGAACACTGCTGGTGCATTCGTTAAACCAAACGGCACCATGGTAAACTCATGCAATCCATATCTCGTTATGAATGCAGTCTTTGGAATGTCCTATTCTCGAATCTTCAATTGGTGGTATCCAGATCTCAGGTCAATCCTTGAAAATATCTTAGCTCCTCTTAGTTGATCAAAGAGATATCGATCCTTGGTAAAGGGTACTTGTTCTTGATCGTCATATCGTTCAGTTTTCAGTAGTCGACACAAAGTCGTAGACTGCCATCTTTCTTCTTAGCGAAGAGCACAGGGGCACCCCAAGGTGAGGAACTTGTTCTAACAAATCCTTTTCTTTCCAATTCTTCTACTTGCTTTCTTAATTCTTCTTGTTCTTCACATGTCATACGTGCAAGCTTTCTTGCATACGGGGCAGATCCAGGTTTTAACTCGATTGAGAATTCAATGTCCCGATCTGGTGGCATTCCAGGAAGCTCTTCGGGGAAAACTTCTGGATATTCATTTATTATCGGAACTCCTTCGAACTCAATTCCTTCCAACTGTTCAAACTGCATACTCGGTTGTTCACCATTGATCTTTCTGCGTGGAATGTGACTTGTTTTCCTTCAGCGTTCGTCAGGGTTATTGCTTTCTTCTCACAGTCCATCTGACCTTTATGCTTTGCTAACCAGTCCATTCCAAGGATGACATCTAATCCTTGAAGGTCCAAAACTAGCAGGTTTGCTAGGAATCCTAAGTTGCCCATACTAAAGGCGATATTTCTACAGATAGAGTTGACAAGCATCCGAGCCCCGGGGGATTGGATTAAAATAGGGGACTCTAATGCAGATATTGGTAACTTATTTCTGAGCACGAAAGCTCTTGACACAAATGAATGAGTAGCACCAGGGTCAAATAATGGAACGGAAACTTCAGAGTGGATGAAGATCCTACTGATCACAACATCAGATGCTTCTCCTGCTTCAATGGCGAACGCGTAGTTGAGTCTGCCGCGACCTGCAGAAGGCATTCCTCTTCCTTGGCCATTATGGAATCTTCCTCCCCTAGAGGGTGGAGCACTTCTGGCAAAGCCTTGGGTTGGAATAGGGGGTCTTGCCGCTTGAGCTCGGGCAACACTGGATGGCAAGTGTTGTAGTGGACAAGCGTTCTTGCGATGTCCCTTCCTTCTACAATGAAAGCATTCTTCATTCTTTAGGGGACAATCCTTGAAGAAATGGTTTCCTTTACATCCGGTACACTGTGGTATTGCAGCAGGCGTAGGTCTTTGGGGTCTTTGTGGTGATCTAAAGGCTGGCCGATAAGCAGGCATCGATCTTCCTCGGCTAGCACTTCCTTGATAAGGGTTGGGCAAAGCCTTCCTCTTTCGGACTTCTTCGATCACTCCCCTCTTTTCCTCCATCTTAAGCAGTCGATTTATCAGGACATGGAAATCCGTAAACTCATGAGATGATAGCTGGTATTGCAAGGAGTTTTGCAGTCCTTCGCAAAATTTATCGATCTTTCTCTCCTCCGTTGCAATGTCTTCAGGGCATACCTTGCCAGTTGATGAATTCGTGCAGGTATTGTTTGACGGTCTTGTTTCCTTGTCGTAAATTCACAAACTCTCGGCACTTTTCCTGAACAACGCCTTTCGGAACGTGGTACTTGCGCAATTCTTCCTTAAACTCGTTCCATGTGATTGAATCCTTGTTGGAGTGTACAGTCTGGTAGTTTTCCCACCAGGCGGCAACGGGTCCAGCTAGTTGATGTGATCCGTACAAAAGTTTCTCTTCGTCACTGCACCTAACGGTGTTCAACTTCCTTTCTACATCTCTTAGCCAATCATCGGCCACGATGGGGTCCTCTGTACTCAAAAAGGTCGGGGGACGCGTTTTCTAAAAGTCAGTCAATTTCGCACCAGTTGCTGATCCCTCAGCTTGTCCAGATACTATGTGTTGCATCAACTGTCCTAAGATCTGATTCTGCACAGTTGCTGACTCTTGTCGGTTTCGCTCCATCCATAACAACACGTCATTGATGTCGCCTCCTTGTGGCATCGTGAAGAAGATCCTGGTCTGTCCGGGTTAGTACGGCCTCTTGTTCCAGGTGTAGCCCTTGCATTGCTGGGATTTCCTTCGAGTTCTCCTTCTTGGGGTCTTGCACGCGTGTTAACCATCCTACTCAAACAGGAGGTTAAGAATAGAGACATTGATTCGGAAAGAATCACACACAGAGATGCTAGGAAGAATGCTGGCGTTAACTCAAGAGATAAGGATAAGGATATGCAAAATGACTTTTTCATAAATCAGCTTTTCAAAAGATACAAAGCTTTTTGCCTCATCGGCTTACAGAGCTCATCTAACAACCAGCACACAGACATACATCAACCAAACTAAGAACAACTGCTACAACAAAAGGAAATCTAACGTCTGCTGGGTTAGGCACAAAAGATCGAACCAAAGGAAGTCTGCGGTCACTCATCAGCATCAAAAGAATCACAAGGCTCTACCTCCTCGGGATCCTCCTCCTGATCATCATCTGCATCCATCGGATCTACACCCAAATCCTCATCATTATCCTTGTCGTCGTCAACATTGACAATCTCCTTTCCTTTTCCTTCAGGGGTCTTCTTCTTTTCCGCAGTGCAGGGAAGCTCGAGCGTCAAACCATTCATAACTATGCCGCGTGACGCAGGTGTGAAACCGCTGAGATACTCCTTTAAGTTTCCCACTCTCTTGCGAGCGGTAATCCTTAGCTTTGGGCAACTCTTCTTGACAGCTGACTCTGAAGCTTCAAGTTCCTTCTCTCCACTTGATTCAGCTAACTCTTGAATTTGCCTCTCCTTCTCTTGGAGACTTGCACGAGCCCTCATAAGCATGCCCTCAAGGTAATGACGGTCATCGCGAACACGCTCATAGTCACGAAGTAGGCGGGTGTACCCAATCTTTGAAGCACGAACGATGTCTCGGGTCTTCGTCAGAATAGTGTCCTCTTGGTTGCTGGATGGAAGAACGACTCGGTACTCTGATCCGGGGACCTGATAAGGCACGAAGCGGTAGGGGGAATCTCAGAGGTAGTCACTGTATAACTACCGGACAGTACCTACGGCACGACGGGCAGCGTCTAAGATGGCATCTTCTTCTTCTTCTCTGCGGGCTTGACGTCTTACTGAGCCTCTCCCATGCTCGGGAATCTCATAGACGATCACTGAAGCCCGACAACCGATGGGTCATCCATTGATCTCATCTTGCCAGACACAGTATACTGGCCTTTGACTATCCCGTGCTCCAAGAAATTGCAGCATCATCCACAGCAACAGCGCCCATGATCCAAGCTCGTCACCATGAATGTATCTCCTGCCAGAAGCCATCTGGAAGACAGAACGAAAGGCACCTATGAGTTTAAAATGAAGTCTAAAACCTTTTTCCAAATAATCAAAAAATAACATTTTTCTTAAGCAAAATAGGTTTTCGCAAACAAATTTTTGTCAAAGAACTAGTGATCTTTTATCTTCTAGGGACGCCAAGGTCTATCTAAGGGTCACGACCTACAGTCGAGCCTTTGCTCTGATACCAGCTTCTGTGGGACCATCATTTGAGGAATCCGGTGGCAACCGCCCAGGTGGGTTGCACTCAGAAATGGTACATTGCAGCTCACAACAACAAGATGCATTATATAAAAATGCAGGTAATTAAAACAAGTGCTGATCACAGGGACCAGCATTACAATAACATAGCGCCAAAATGACGCACTTTAATGTTGATACAAAATTAAGGAGTTTTCTTCAACACAAAGGCCGGCACAAAATAAAACAACGACAGTAAACAAAAGGACTTCATCTGTCTTCATCTTCTTCAGCAGTGGTGTTGCACGGGCCTTCTCCACATCGGACTCCACCTGGTAAGTGACCCTCTAACAAGGTGGATCTTCCGGAGCAGTTTCTTCTTGTTCCATGTTGGGTTCAAGACCGTAGGACTCGGGGTCAATGAATCCTTCTTCTAAATTTTGTTTGTAAAAGCAAGGGTGAGCACATTGTCCACATGGTGCTCAACAAGTCCCAAATAAGAATGCAGGCATATATAGATGAGAGGGAAATTCTCAAAGAATGGCTCTTTGGCTCATAGAATAGATATTCACTCTTAACTTTGAAGAAAATGTTTTTGTTTTCAAAAGTGAGGCTTTTAAAACCCTAAGCTAGATTTCCAAAAGATGTTATGTGTGGCGGTATCCCGTGAGTCACCACTTTACTCAGATGTTGTGAAAAATCTTCCAAAAGCTACTTGTGCTGCATCGACGTGGATAGAATCCACCGCGCGCAGACTCCATGACCTGGGAGCTCAGAGTATCCGATACTTTTTATAACTTTGCAAAGGTGTACCACCTTAATCCACTGATCACTCAGCTTTCAAGTCGGATCAGGTCCATGCGACTTTTACGCATGTGACAAGGTGGAGATCACACAACAGTTTACAATCCTAGCATTAACAATTCCCTGCCCGGTAAATAGACATTCCAGTCCTCATTACCGTTGTGGGTCCTTCCCACTGCCTTACTTCCTAGCCTTGGTCTATGTTCTCGCAAGACACATAGCCTCTTTTGATTACAGCCGCGCACGACTTAATCCAGGCGTAGGGCATCTTCCTTCTTTCTACCTTTTCCTCTCATAATTTTTCTAAACTCACATCACTCATGGCCCTCAGTGGCCCACCAGTTTCTCGCAAGAAACCAGACCGACAACCATTGCAGGGAAAAGCTAATACTGAGAAAGCTACTACGTTGCACCTGTCCCATACCGGGTAAGTAGTTGGTACGTTTTTCATGCCGCATGGAAGTACAACACAAGGTTCTAGTCCTTATGAATCTTTAGTGAGGAGTCTTTCACATTCCCAGTGCGCACACAGCACCATCCAATCAAACCATCCTCACTATCGATTCCAATCACATTTTCTTTCACAAAAGAGGGCTTTGGACATGCTTTTCTCACATGTAACCATTTAACACTTAACATATAATCTTGAGCATAGCATAGCCTAAGCGTGATATTCTAGGGTGACAAGGGTGCATGGATATTCAATGATAAAATGGGCTTTACAATCATTTATGTCATATCTAATCACTTTATTCAAATATAGTCCTCATTTGAATATAAGGCATGCATATACTTGAAAACAGCTAACATATTTCATTTCAAAATATTAGGCTAGACATGATCAAGGGTTTGAGACTTTCCTTGCAGTGATGGGTCTAGTTGCTCAGACGATTCTTCGAAGATCTCTTCCGCTCCTTCAACCTTTGGTTCCACGGCGGATACAAATAATACATACACACTATATAAGCACACAGGAATAGTTGTACTAGAAAATAATAAGTAAATATATCATGCATGAAGGGGAAAAGGTTTGGACAAGATCAATTGGTGTTGATTGAAGAGATGGGCTCAAAAGGACTTGAATGTCGAAAGGCTGACATTCGGTTCATGGCTAGACATAGCCCTAAGTTGGTCCTAGGTATGTTTTCTGGTGATGTGACAGTAGAGAATATTGTAGACCATGGCTCCAGGAGCTTAGTGGACAAAGTGGCATTTCAATTGCTCAAAAATAAAGAGTTAAACAAGGCCAATGTCAGTGACTGACATGCATTGATATTGCACTGGCACTGTCAAAAACTAGGGCAAAGGGGTACATCTGGTTTTGGGCTTCAAACTCTTCTCCAACTATGTCTAGGAGGTAGGCGTGGATGCCAGGAACACGTTGGCGGTGGTTTCAGGGGAAAAGATGGCCGGACGGCGATGAACGGCGACGATGAACTACGGTGGCGACATGGCACAGATATGGTTCTGGACAGAAACTTGGCAAGAGCATAACTTTTGATCTGGGTAGATTCAGGGATCGGGCTAGTGGAATAAAATACTCAGGAGGTTGAGGCCTAGCTAAATGACAAGGTGGCATCATCTAGATCGGCCGAGAAGCAAACTTCGGTGAACTGAGCCGAAGACGAAGACATAGGAATTGGGCGTTTTTGATTTAAGGCATTTGAGCTCAATTCCAAGCTTGTGAAGCATCCTGGGGGCAATATGAAGCTACTGGTGGGTTTAATTTGGCTAGGGGATCACTGGAGAAGCTCGGCGGCGATCTCCGGCGAACTGGTGAAATCCCAAATTGGGGATTCTTCGTTCGGGCAAAATTGAAGATTTCAATCTTGCCGGCTTACTCCACTTGGCTCACTAATCAATTTGTTCTACTAGCACGAGGGTCAATTTGGCTTGAATTGCTCGGCATTGGGGGAACAGTGCAAAAGATAAATCCGGCGGTCGCCGGCGCTAGGGTTCGCCGGGGTTCAATTAAACGCTATGAAACAAAGAGGAAGGTGAGGGGAACTCACTGGTGAACTCGGATTGAAGAGGGAAGCAAAGGCTTGGGCTGGCGGCGAGAGCTCCTCAGGTAGCTCGTCGGGGAAGACGATGGCAAACACTAGAGCTAAGCTACGAAGTTGCTGGTGAGGTGTGGTGTGGAGTCGGAAGCTCTGGGCGAGGGGGGTTTACATAACCAGGGGCTGGGTCCTCGGTAGTTGCAGCAAATCGAGCTGGAGATGCTCGACTGGCGCTGGAGCAAGATCGAGGCGGCATTCGGACACGGCGGTGGCTCTGCGAGAGGAGAAAAATCGCATGAAATCCGGTTTGGCAGATCGACGGGATGGCAAGCTTCGGCATGGCGGCGAAGTGGCACAAAAGTTCTGACAGCAGCAGGCACGCGCGCACGAACGGTGATGCTGGTGGTCTCCGGTCGTCACCACAGTGGAGCTTTTTGGCGCGACGTGAACACCACGTGCGGACACGACTGTTGGTGAAGGCAAAACTGGCCGGCGGTGAAGTTCGCGGTGGTGGTTCACGGCGAACAGCAGCTGCTGTGGTCAAGGTGACCTCTGGTCGTGGTCGCACACGGGCTCAGCCCTGGTCGAGGTCGAAAAAGGGCCAGGGACTAATCCGTGAAGTTTGGACTGATTTGCGAGGATTCTTTTCGGGATTTAGGACCTGTTTGCAATTTTGGGGATCTGGAGGGTTGATTTGAAATCTGACCTTGCAGATGAGTGTCACCAAAACAGTTGAACTCATCTAGCACGAAGAATGGCAAAATTCGATAAGATCTGATGGTTTTGACAAAAATCGAAAACAGGGTAAATATGGTAATTAAGGTTTGAAAATTTGGTGAGGCTGAAACTAGGGTTTTGGTTGAGATTTTTGAGTTCTTCCAGAAGGAAAAAATGTTCAGAAAAGTGAAAGGAAGGCAATCACTGGATTAGATCAGAATTTGGAGGTGGTCTGAGACTTTTAGCCTTTTTCAGGCTTTTGACAATTCAGAAAAGGACTAATCTGAAATATTTTTGGACTGAAATGTGCAAATGATCTGAAAGATAAAGTTTAGCTGCCAACTTTTTAGGTTAAGGTAGTGGCATACCTAAGATCATGATTTTGAGATAAGAGATCAAAATAGGGTTGAGGCATCTGGGATTTCAATAAAGATATGCTGACTTGCAAGCGGAAAGGATAGCAAAAACTGGGATGTTACATCGAATTTAACCCTTTCATGCTTACTATAACTAGTTATTTGGTTTTCTACTGTCTGCTTTAACTATAACCCTAGCTCTATTTATTGGCTTGAACAAGATATGTCTTGTTTGAAATGAATTGAATGAATAAGTTAGAAAATAAAGGAAAACCTTTCTTTTGGATTTCTCGTATTCTACGACTCTTTTCTACACGAATTACCAATTTTTTCTTGGTCATTGAGATTCGTGGATAATTCATATTACGATTAAGGGATAGATCATACCTCTTTTTTTAACAAATCGAAATGATTGAAGTTTTTCTATTCGGAATCGTCTTAGGCCTAATTCCTATTAATTTAGCAGGATTATTCATGACTGCATATTTGCAATACAGGTGTGGCGATCAGTTGGATCTTTGATTGAGTAATTTTTTTTATTGACCTCCTCTCTGGTCTGGAGGAGGTCAAATTGGAGTTGCAATTTGACTTTGTTTTGTTAAGTTATTTTACTGTGCTTCAACATAAGATAGATGAAATCACACTCTGTAGGATTTGAACCTACGACATTGGGTTTTGGAGACCCACGTTCTACCGAACTGAACTAAGAGCGCTTTCAAAAAGAAAATCCTTTTCTATTCCTAATGCATCTCACATACGTATAGTATCCACAAATCCAAGCCCCTCGCTACTGCCCAGAAAGAAGAAAGAAGTAATAGGTAGGGATGACAGGATTTGAACCTGTGACATTTTGTACCCAAAACAAACGCACTACCAAGCTGCGCTACATCCCTTTTAAAAATTGTTGGACAATGACATTGTACACAATTCCTGTCTTGTTTTCCACATCATAATTTTCTTCTCTTTCTCTATCTATATACAACTTTCTTGTCATTTCTTCTTTTCAGTCTCATATAATCAAGTAATGATATACACCTAAAATCCAATCTAATTTAACGTATAAAAAAATTACTATTTCTTAGTAATGTACAGGAAGAAGGGGTCATCTTTTTCTTTTTTAGGGACAAGAAAATCTTATCTATATGATTCATTCTATATATAGAATATTTTTATATTAGAATATTGATTTTCGTTTTTTTAGTTATGAATTTCGCCTAAACTAAAGAAATACAAATGATCTTGGCTAAGAGTATCTGAACATATATGTATTCCAATAAGGAAGGAGGATTTCCAATGCGGGATATAAAAACATATCTCTTTGTAGCACCCGTGCTAAGCACTGTATGGTTTGGGGCTTTAGCAGGTTTATTGATAGAAATTAATCGTTTATTCCCAGATGCTTTATCATTCCCTTTTTTTTTTTTAATTCTACTTATTGCTATGCGAAGAATAGAATTCTTCATGACATGACAAAAATTTTCCCCTTTTTAATCCTTTTTTAGTATAGGAAGGAAAAAGAAAGAAAAGATGGATTGATCTTCAGAATCATAAAAAATTTGGTAAATCCAATTTTTTAAAATAGAAATTCAATTAAAAGCTGTATCCAGGCTAAGTCAGGCCTCAGAAATCAAAGCATAGAAAGAGACTAGCTACTTAAATGAAAGGATTTCGAAGCAAAATCCTTGTTAGTTTGACAAAGATTTTATTCTTTAATTATTTCTCTATTTTTTATTACTTAACTTAAGAATTTTAAAATTTTTTTATTCTATTGGATTCTATTAATTAGAGAATTACAAGAAAATCTTTAGAAATCGCATTTTGAGTTAGCAACTTCTATTGATTTTTTTCTTCTTCTTCGAATCGAAAATCAAAGAATAAAAAAATAAATAGAAGAATTAAGTTAAGTCGATCCAAAATTGAAAGGAGGTTCATGGCCAAGGGGAAGATGTTAGAATCAGAGTTATTTTGGAATGTATCAGTTGTGTTCGAAAAGGTGCCAACAAGGAATCACCATGGATTTCTAGATATAGTACTCAAAAGAATCACCACAATACAACCTGACAATTAGAATTGAGAAAATTTTGGCGTTATTGTCGCAAGCATACGACTCATGAAGAAATAAAGAAATAGGAACATCGTGTGTTCGATCTTTCCAATTTAATATATAGAATACAAAATACGAATCAAATCACCTGATTTGAGGTGGATATTATTTCATATGTATAGAGGATATTCATATATAGTATATGGATCAAATAATATATGGACCAAAGAAAGACTACTTTAATTAATAAAATAAAATAGAAATATTTTACTTAATTATTAAATAAGTAATAAATCATGTATAATCTAAACAATCTTTTCGTAAATCTAAGCAACCCTTTCGTAAATCCAAACAAACTTTTCATAAATCCAATCAAACTTTTCGTAAATCCAAACAAACTTTTCGTAGGCGTCTTCGAATTAGGCCAGGAGATCGAATTGATTATAGAAACATGAGTTTAATTAATCGATTTATTAGTGAACAAGGAAAAATAATATCGAGACGACTAAATAGATTAACCTTGAAACAACAACGATTAATTACTATTGCTATAAAACAAGCTCATATTTTATCTTTCTTACCATTTCGTAACTATGAGAATGAGAAGCAATTTCAAGCCCAGTCAATTTCCATAATTACAAGTCCTAGACCCAGCAAAAATAAACATATTCCTCAATTAACTCAAAAGTTCAGTTCCAATCAGAACTTAAGAAACTCCAACCGGAATTTAAGAAACATCAATCGGAACTTAAGTTCCGATTGATGTTTTATTCGAAAGGGCCAGACTTATAAAGAAAGTAATCCAAATTTGATTCTTGTGTTTGTTATAAGAAAGAAAAATGGGGAAGAAAAAAATACTTTTTTTATTTATTGCAACATGCTCATTGATTCCTACCAGTTAATCTTCATTTTATGTATCTTCCCAGAGTTCCTTCTCCGGGAATTCGGTTTTAATTATTCCTGTATATTATTTTTTTATCCCTTTAATTGATGATCTTTATTTCATTGGAAATCGTGTAAAGATTTTTTTGATTTGATACAGCTACTTGTGCAAGCAATTTACGATTAAGAATCAATTCCTTCTTGTACAGATTGTGTATTAACTTACTAGAATTATCGAATACTTTATATATCCGCGTTGCTGCATTTATCCGAGTGATCCACAAACGACGAAAATCCCTCTTTTGCCTGCCTCTATCTCGATGAGAGGAAACAAAAGCTCTTTTTATCTGTTGAGTAATCATTTGATTAAGTCTTAAATGAGCCCCTCTAAAGTTTGAGGCAAATGAACACATTTTTGTTCTTCATCTTCGAGCTATATATCCTCGCGGAACTCTGCTCATTGAATCAAATTAACCTAATGAATAACTAATGATTTCTCTTCTTTTAGCCATCCTTTTTCCCCATTAATAACAAAACGGATTATTTCGATGTATAAAATATCAATTCCAATGGCTTTTGCTACTATAACCTTCCCAACCATGATTTTTTGTTCTATTTCTTTCAGTTATTTCGCATGGAAATAAGAAATTCTAACAATAGAGAAAAAATAGTGGGTTCCATCATTTCTATTGTTACCTCTTAAACGATGAGCCATTGTTTCTATGGTTACCTCTTAAACGATGAGGCCCTCTCTATACACTGGTGACCCTTCTTTCATTTCATCAAAGGGTATTGTGAACTTGTATAGTTCACATTCTTTGGCTCTACCTATCCATTATAGAGTAAATAGCTCTTTTCACAATAAGAGTTATCCATACAGTGACGGCATTTAATTATGAAAGTTGGCTAGATAGCTGACCCTGTTAGTCCGTTCTTTTAAGATAAAGGAGCATAAGCTTTTTTCTTTTTATTAGTATTTCCTCCGCTTAATGGATAACCATTTGCTACCAATGGGGGAATTACTTCTTATTTCCAATCTGGATGATTGGATTTGCACCAATGGAAACCATAAATTCCATATACCATATAAATCCAGGATAGAGCTTATCTATCCTATTCATTGGTACCAATCATTAATCCTTCCAAAATTGTCTTATTTGTTTGAACTCATGATCTCAACGAGTCACACATACACCCTAGCACATGTTCCTCGACGTTGAGGACATCCCTTAAGAGCGGCCAATTTTCTAGCATTTCATATTGGCTGTCTTGCGTTTCTTATAAGTTGTTTAACAGTTGGCATGTCGTATGTATATAGAAAAAAATGGATTAGTTTAGATTGATCTTAACCTGATGATTGATCATCATGAAGTATTTCTAGTTTCTATCAAATCACGGAAAACCCAAATTTAGGTGTGAAATAAATTTATATGAAATCCTGTCATTACCAATCCTTAAACATTTCTGGAAACCACACAGGATCAGTATCATAGTGCTCATCAAGCATTTCATCCCCTACAATATCGACAAGTCCATAAGCTTTGGCTTCGTCTGCTGACATAAAAACATCCCTTTCCATGTCTTCGGATACAACCCAAAAAGGCCTGCCTGTTCTTAGTGCATAAACCCTTGTGATCATTTCGCGAACTTTGTGTAACTCTTCTACTTCTAAGAAAAATTCTGGCGTTCTTGCCCGATAACGAGCACTAGCAGGTTGGTGAAGCATAATCCTAGCGTGAGGGAATGCTATACGCTTGGTGGGTTCTCCTCCAAGCAGAATGAAGGAGGCCATTGACGTGGCTATTGTGAGGCATATGGTATATATATCTGGTGTCACTGTTTGCATCGTATCAAAAATTTCCATTCTTGAGATTAGCCACCCGCCAGGGGAGTTTATAAACAAAAACATATCGCTAATTCCATCTTCTATACTGAGATATACCATGAGACCTGTAATATGATTCGTGATCTCGCAACGAATCTCTTGACCTAAAAAAAGTGTTCTTTCTCGATACATAACGTTGTATAACTGTAACACCCTAGTTTTGGGGGTGAAAAGTTTTGCATAAAAATCCTGCATGCATGTATCCCTGTAGTAGTAGCCAGATCAGCTGAACTCTAATCTCTCCCAAACCCTAAAAATCTCCAAATCTATTCTCTAGATCCAGATCAAGATTTGACCATCCAGATTTAACCTACCAATTACCCTGAGGATAAAAGTCTTCAGGAGCCAGATCAAATTCTGACCCTAACTCTCAGTACCTAAGCCTCTCTTTGTTTTCGAAAACAGGAAAACTCAGATTTACCCTAAGTACCCCAGTTTCCAGATGATTGAATTATTTTGATTTAACCCTATTCAGACTCAAGTAACCCTTGGAATATGTTCCTAGGTTCATCCTCAACTCACTTCAAAAAGTTGGGAGCCAAATTAATTCATCTAAACACTTTTCGCAGTTTAGTCCAAATTTTACTGCGAATAAGTCCTTTTCTGTTTACCTGGAAGCCTGAAAAGGCTAAAATCTGCAAATCAATTCCAACTTCAGAATTTCTTCAGGAAACACCTTCCAAATACTATTTGATACAGATCTCCCTTTTGATCAGACTTCAAAATCTCTCTCCAATCACCAGAATTCGAAATCGACAAAATCCAGACTTATTTTACCCTAATTTTACCCTATTTTCGAAAATAGGTGAAATCCCTCAAATCTTGTCAAATTTTCGCTAAATTTGAGCTGGATGAGTACTAGTAGAAATGTTATACTCAGCCATGAAATCAATTCTCAAATTAACCATCTCTAAGACAGAAATTACAAATCAGTCCAGATTTCAAATAAGAATCCTTGCATTTTGGTCCCTGGTTCGACCAGAGACGCTGTGCACGACCAGCGGCTGTGCACGACCGCGACCGCCGCGCTGCCATGCCAGGAATTTCGTCGCCGGTGAAGCCCCGTGGTCGCCACCTCTGCCACCGCGTTCCTGCCACGTGTGCGCACGCCGTTCGCCACCGTGGAGCCACCGCGGCCGCACCAGCATCCCCAATTTTGCCCGCGCGCGCACGCCATCGCTGCAGCCACTGCAGAAGCACGGTGCCACGTTGCAAGCATGCCTTGAGGAGGCATCACTTCGCCTTCACCTCCACCAGAGCAGCAGCGCAGCCGACACGACCGGTGAAGACGTCGCTTCGCCGCCTGTCATCGCCGCCGGTCACTTCCCAGTCAATTCAAGCCGGCTTCACTTCCCCATGCAATTCCCGCCGTTGCAAGCCCTTTCTGTGCCTATAAAAGACGCCCCAGCCCAGCACGAAGACACTCACACCAGAACCACCCAAAACCTCTAACCACGCCGTCGTCTTCGTCTTCTTCGGCGAGCTCGAGAAGAGGCTCACGGTGCCAAGCCTCTACACTGCTTCCTCCTCGATTCCAGCTACTCCAGTAAGCTCCTCTTACCTCCCTCATCGTACTCGAGCATGTAATTGACTTCAAACCTCTCCGGTCGCCGGCAATTTCCATTTCTCTCCAGCAGCTCCGGCGAGCAATTAAACTCTAACCAGAGTGAATTAGCTCTCGAGCCTGTAATCAAACATGATCAGTGGACTATTTAGAACACATCTAAGCAACCAGAATCGAAGAATTTGCTAAAATATGAAAAACCCCAAATTGGAACTTTGCTTGTGAACTGAGCTTGCTGTTTAAGCTTTTCTGGTGCATCTCTAGTCAATCTAACTTCACCAGTAGCTTACTTATGCCCCAGAGACCATCCTCAAGCAAGGAATTAAGTTTATTTGCCCTAGATCAGAAATGCCCAAATTAGGTTTGAGTTAATCTTTTCTCCAGCCAATATCTCCTAAATCCAGCCAATCCAGCCATAGAAACCCTGCCATCTAGATGTTTTGGACCATTCTGAGCAACTTTGTCTTCTATCACGACTTCTAATTCGGCCTAGATTGTGAGATATAGCTATGCCCTAGTTTGCTGTACTGTTCACACTACATGTGCTCCAGGCCAGCCAACTTCTTCGCCGGTTTTCATCACTTTCCGGCCATCTCCTGCCCTAGGTCCTGTTGAGACATTTGTTCCTGTTACAAATGCCTAACCACCAGACAGAGTGGTGCATCATTTGGAGCCCTGAGTCAAAAGATATGGCTAACCCTAGTTTCTGGCCGTGTCAAGACTATGCCAGGCTATGTCAGCCAGTGGCATTGAGCCTTTTCACCCACTTCCAGCCATGCACTTTGAGAATAACTTTGTCCCTTAGACTCCTGATGTTGTGATATACACTTTTCTCTACTGTCACAACTTGAGTTGAGCCCTCTATCACCCATCGACCTTATGTCGATGCCTCGAACCGAATGCCAACCTAAAGACGTTCGCTGTTTTTGGGCGAACCAGTCACCACCTTGATATTACCCTGATATTTTGGAACCTTGTAAACCTTAACAGCTAACTTTAACCCTGGTTTCCATAATTAAAACCACATCGCTTTCAAACCTTGTATCACCAGAGCATTTTCTCCTTGCATCTTTGCATGTAGTGAATTAGTAAGAATAGGATTGATTGTAATGCCTGTTTGCTTGTTTGATCTTGTTCAGAGCAAGAGTCCGGGGTTGAAGATCTTGTCGCTGAACCGTCATCGACTGCTGATACTTACGACGCGGAAGGCAAGTGATACTTTGAACATATTGAAACCCATATTTTATGAATTGCTATGCTATTCCATGAGTAGATATTTCATTAATATTGCACATGTTGAGATCAATGATATTATGGCAGTGATAGATTGAATACTTGAGAAATGTGAACTTGATAAGATAGCAAGCCACGAACTAATAAAAGTATAAACATGTACAATTATATTCATGAAATAGAACCCCTAGCCGTGACCAGTATTTTGGTATGGAATGGTGGTAGCACTGGAGGTGCTTGGCTGCACTGGATGTGCAGGCACTGAAGGTGCATGGTTGTGGTATGATCTGGTCACTGGCATGTAAGGACTAGAACCTTGTGTTATGCGTCTAGTGGCATGAAAAACGTACCAACCACTTACCTGGTATGGGACAGGCGCAACCTAGTAGCTTTCTTAGTATTATCAGTTCCCTGCATGGCTTGTCGATCCGGTTTCTCGCGTGGAAACTGGTGGGACGCAGTTCGTCCATGAGTGATGTGAGATCAGAAAAATTATGAGAGGATAAGGTGTAAAGAAGGAAGACGCCCTACGCCAGATTAAGTCGTGCGCGACTGTAATCAAAAGAGGTTATGTGTCCTGCGGGAACATAGACCCAGGCTAGGAAGTAAGGCAGTGGGGAGGACCCACAACGGTACTTGGGATGGTATTGTCCATTTACCGGGCAGGGATACTGTTAATACTAGACTGCAAAAACGTTGTGTGATCTCGGCCTTGTCACATGCGTATAAGTCGCATGGAGTTGGCCCGACTTGGAAGTCGAGTGAAAAAGTGGATTTGAAAAGAGGTACATCTCTGCAGAGTTTAAAAATGTATTCGAATACTTCGTGCTCCCGAGTTCTAGGAGTATGCTGCGGTGGATTAAATCCATGGGGTGTGACACAAGTATTGTTTTATAAACTAAAATTTGTTAGTTCAAGATTACCCAAGTGGCATGTGTTGCCACGATAAGGGGCGTTGCCATGGACTGTCATGTGTTGACGTGTCGTGGTAATACCATAATCTAGCAAACATATGATATCTAAGAGGCATGTGGTTTATGCCCTAAGTTATGAAATATTGCTAAGAGTATATGATTGAAAGACTTGGATAAGAGTAGTGTGATATGAGAATATATCGCCTTGGATATGGGATATATGTATCACCATCAATATGATTTATTTACTGCCATGGGTATGATCAGAAGTTGAGTAAGAATTGAGAAAGAAATGTATTTTGGGAAAAACCTTTCACTCTTTCCCCAATAGCATAGGTTCATGTCATATATATATATGTATCTCTACCTTGACTTGCTGAGTACGTAAGTACTCACCCTTGCAACAACTCATCAATAGATGGAGCGTTCTACGACCTTGGAGGATACCCTGAAGATGCTGCGGACCCAGGAGATGACGAGCAGTTTCCTCCGGAGCCCTGATGCGGTGCTGTCTTGCTGTCAACCTCTGTTTCCTGTGGATTGCTTTCGGGCCTAGCTTCCGCCGACTAGATGTGTTATTTTGTTAGACCCTTGTGCCTTGTTCGGCACTGTACCTCGTTTTGTACTAAGGCCTGATGGCCATACAATTATGACGATTGTACTATTTTGCTGCTGTAATATAATCCTGTGATTGACTCATCCTGGGAAGTCAAGTGGTTTATGGGACCAGCTGCACCGAGCTGGCCCCTCACAGGTGATGTCACAGTCGTGGCAGACGTGACAATAACTCAACCCAAGTCGCTTCTTCATCTCCGGGAATCCGATAAGGTACTTTTAGAACACCAATAGGAATATTAGATTAATATTAAATTTAAGTAAGAAAACTACACTTTAATATGGAAACGTAAGAATCGAAGAGAAAGAAAGAATCCGTAGTTTATTGTCTTCATTTTTTTTCTTCTTATTCTATATGAATTTTTATATGAATACTATAGAGTTTATTGTCTTCATTTTTTTTCTTCTTATTCTATATGAATACTATAGATTCTATTAATACATAGATTGAAAAGATTATACATATAAAGAAGGTAAGATAGATTGAACAAATAGGTATCTATCCCTTCGTTTTTTCCAAATAGGGCCAAGTCCCCCATTGCATATTGGCACTTATCGAGTATAGAATAGATCTGCTTCTCTTTCTTCTTATGAATAGAATTGGCTTCTCATTTTTAATGGAATAAAAGAATATTAACGCTTTCTGACACAGAATCCCCTAGAAGGGTTAGGTACATAGGATATGGATAGTCCTTTCCAATGCGATAAAATAAATCGACATAGTGTCTATTTTTCTTTGCTAAAGGGGTATTTCCATGGGTTTGCCTTGGTATCGTGTTCATACTGTCGTATTGAATGATCCGGGTCGATTACTTTTGGTGCATATAATGCATACAGCTCTAGTTTCTGGTTGGGCCGGCTCAGCACCCAGATTTGAACTGGGGATAAAGGATTTGCATTCCCCTGCCTTACCGCTTGGCCATGCCACCAAAAAATCCGATCTAAAATAAAAAAAATAGTATTCATCCACGTTTTCTTACTAAAATCCCCCTTTTATCTTGAACCTAATTCTACTTACTCCTTTACAATCTTTTTCAAAAAATCTATTCCTGCTTTTTATTGGATCCAGTTTTGATTATTCTTTTCGCCAGTCACAGACTGCAAAATCAGGACAAATTGGAACCGTTAACTAGAATTCTCTATTTTTTTGAATTGCAGTAGTGAACAGTTCTTAAATCGGTATTCTATAACCCCTTTCCTTTTAATGGCATAATAAAATAGAATGGATTTATGCCAAATCCATGTATAGTATAGATAAATTCCAGATCAGAACAACATTATTCTCCATGGATCCCCCTTATGTACATATCTCTATGAGGAATTGTGCTTTAATTTTCCATTGCATTAAATATCTTGAATAAAAAATAGGAATTTTGCTATGATATATATATAATAATAGTATGACCTGATCATCTTGGCCCACCTAAGTGAAATTACGATAAAAGAGGGGATATGTGGATAGATGGATAACTAGATTGGCATGTACTTTAAAAAAGTACTTCCTTTATTTTAGGATTATACAATGAAATCCTATATTTTCTAGCAATTCTACTACTACGAAACAAAAAAGGACCTTCGAAGAAACAAAAAAGAACCTTCGAATTCTTTTTTGAAATGAAACTAAGCATGCTATGCTAAATCGAACTAAAGTCAAACTTTCTAGTGCTTCTAAATTATTATGGCTTTATCTCATTCATAAAAAGGAGATAAAATGAGAAATCTTTGCATCCAATCTGATTATAATATCATAATAATAGGTAGAAATTGGATTCTCTATCTATACAAGATTCCATAAGTGTAAGTGGCAGAATTTTTTTCTAGGAGTGTTTTATCAATTCATTTTCATTTCATTTGTACCCCTCGCAAACTCGAACTTTCGTCGAAATTCTCTTTATTCATGGGTATGAAATACATATATGAAATACGTATGTGGAGTTCCCTAGAATTTCATGTGATTTAGTAAATAGAATATAGATTCCATGATTGCTAGATCGATCCGTATGGATTGATAAAGAGTGAGCTGATAATGGAATTTTTTTTTTGATAAATAGGAAACTTAAGATTAAGATGCTCCGGAATGGAAATGAGGGAATGTCCACAATACCCGGATTTAGTCAGATCCAATTTGAGGGATTTTGTAGGTTCATTAATCAAGGCTTGGCGGAAGAACTTGATAAGTTTCCAACAATTAAAGATACAGATCACGAAATTGCATTTCAATTATTTGCGAAAGGATATCAATTGCTAGAACCCTCGATAAAAGAAAGAGATGCTGTGTATGAATCACTCACCTATTCTTCCGAATTATATGTGCCTGCAAGATTAATTTTTGGTTTCGATGTGCAAAAGCAAACCATTTCTATTGGAAACATTCCTCTAATGAATTCCCTAGGAACTTTTATAATAAATGGAATATACCGAATCGTGATCAATCAAATATTGCTAAGTCCTGGTATTTACTACCGCTCGGAATTAGACCATAAGGGAATTTCTATCTACACTGGGACTATAATATCAGATTGGGGAGGAAGATCGGAATTAGCAATTGATAAAAAAGAAAGGATATGGGCTCGTGTGAGTAGAAAACAAAAGATATCTATTCTAGTTCTATCATCAGCTATGGGTTCGAATCTAAGAGAAATTCTAGATAATGTTTCCTACCCTGAAATTTTCTTGTCTTTCCCGAATGATAAGGAGAAGAAAAGGATTGAGTCAAAAGAAAAAGCTATTTTGGAGTTTTATCAACAATTTGCTTGTGTAGGTGGGGACCTGGTATTTTCGGAGTCCTTATGTGAGGAATTACAAAAGAAATTTTTTCAACAAAAATGTGAATTAGGAAAGATTGGTCGACGAAATATGAACCGGAGACTGAATCTTGATATACCTCAGAACAATACATTCTTGTTACCACGAGATGTATTGGCTGCTACGGATCATTTGATTAGAATGAAATTTGGAATGGGTATACTTGACGATGACGATATGAATCACTTGAAAAATAAACGTATTCGTTCGGTTGCGGATCTGTTAAAAGATCAATTCGGACTGGCTCTGGGTCGTTTACAACATGCGGTTCAAAAAACTATCCGTAGAGTATTCATACGTCAATTGAAACCGACTACACAAATTTTAGTAACTCCAACTTCAACTTCGATTTTATTAATAACTACTTATGAAACCTTTTTTGGCACATACCCCTTATCTCAAGTTTTTGATCAAACCAATCCATTGACACAAACTGTTCATGGGCGAAAAGTGAGTTGTTTGGGTCCTGGAGGATTGACGGGGAGAACTGCAAGTTTTCGGAGCCGAGATATTCATCCTAGTCACTATGGGCGTATTTTCCCAATTGACACGTCCGAAGGAATCAATGTTGGACTTACTGGATCCTTAGCTATTCCTGTGAGAATTGATCATTGGTGGGGATCCATAGAGAGTCCGTTTTATGAAATATCTGAGAAAGCAAAAGAAAAAAAAAGAGAGACAGGTGGTTTATTTATCACCAAATAAAGATGAATATTATATGATAGCAGCAGGAAATTCTTTGTCGTTGAATCAGGGTATTCAGGAAGAACAGGTTGTTCTAGCTAGATACCGTCAAGAATTCCTGACTATTGCATGGGAACAGATTCATTTTAGAAGTGCTTTTCCTTTGCAATATTTTTCTATTGGAGGTTCTCTCATTCCTTTTATTGAGCATAATGATGTGAATCGGGCTTTAATAAGTTCTAATATGCAGCACCAAGCAGTTCCGCTTTCTCGGTCTGAGAAGTGCATTGTTGGAACTGGATTGGAACGCCAAACAGCTCTAGATTTGAGGGTTTCTATTATAGCCGAACGCGAGGGAAAGATCATTACTACTGATAGTCACAAGATCGTTTTATCAAGTAATGGGAAGACTCTAAGTATTCCTTTAGTTGCCCATTGGTGCTCTAACAAAAATACTTGTATGCACCAAAAACCTTGGGTTCCCCAGGGTAAATGCATTAAAAAAGGACAAATTTTAGCGGAGGGGGCTGCTACAGTTGGTGGGGAACTCGCTTTAGGAAAAAATTTATTAGTAGCTTATATCCCATGGGAAGGTTACAATTTTGAAGACGCAATACTAATTAGCGAACGTTTGGTATATGAGGATATTTATACTTCTTTTCACATCTGAAAATATGAAATTTAGACTGATATGACAAGCCAAGGCTCTGCTGAAAAAATCACTAAAGAAATACCACATCTAGAAGAACATTTACTCCGCAATTTGGACAGAAATGAAGTTGTGATGTTGGGATCCTGGGTAGAAACTGGCGATATTTTAGTAGGTAAATTAATGCCTTAGATAGCGAATGAATCGTCGTATATCGCGGAGGCTAGATTATTACAAGTAATTTTTGGCCTTGAGGTATCCACTTCAAAAGAAACTTCTCTCAAACAACCTATAGGTGGGAGAGGGCGCGTTATCGATGTGAAATGGATCCAGAGGGACCCCCTTGACATAATGGTTCGTGTATATATTTTACAGAAACGTGAAATCAAAGTGGGTGATAAAGTAGCCAGAAGACACAGGAATAAGGGTATTGTCGCGCCCCAAAACTGGGACTACGACTACTCCCGTGGAGATCCAGCTCTCTGCACCTGGTCCCAATATAAGCATACCATTGACTTCCCAGGATAAGTCAAGCACATGAGTATATTCCCATCGCAGCAGCAAAACTTACAAAATATTAAGTAGTGTGGCCTGCTGGCCTTAATAGTACATAAGAGATTACAATGCCTTCGCGGCATACAAGGTTTAGTTAAAGAAAAACAAAAACTTCTACACAGTGGATGATGGGTGTCCCTTCCACAGTAAGAAGTTGACGACAGAACAACACACATTAAGGTTCTGGCAGAACTGACTCTCCTTCATCTGGATCCAAGAAATTTTCCACGCCTTCTTGATCATGGAACGCTCCATCTACTAGGTTGTAAGTTGCAAGGGTGAGTACTTACGTACTCAGCAAGTCATAGGTAAGAGTAGATACATGTAGTAGTGTTGTTATGAACTTAGACTAGTCAAGAATTATGGATGTTTGTAAAATAATCTTTTCTTTCATATCTCATCTCATGGCAGCACTTTTCATAACATAGCATCGCTATTCATGTTCACTAAATTATAGCACTACCGCGACACGTCGACACACGACAGCCCACGGCAGTACTCCTTATCATGACAACACACGCCATTTGGGTAATCTTGACTTAACAAGTTTTATTTAGAAAACATACTTGTGTCACACCCTGTGGATTTAATCCACCGCAGCAGACTCCTATAAACCTGGGAGCTCGGAGTATTCGAATACGTTTTTAACTCTGCAGAGAGGTACCAATTTACTCGCAAGATATTCCACTTTCATGCCCTTCCTATCAAAATGATTGAACCCTTCCTCACTGCATACTGTGAGTGGCAAGGTGGAGATAACACGAACTTTTGTTATGTTTTACTCACAATTCACCCCTGACCCTGTGGATCTCTTGCGAACCACAGTTGTGGCAGGTACTACCTCCACCCCAAAGTCTCTTCCCATTACTGGGTCAACGGCATGATCACATTCAGTGATATGTGTAGGAGCCGCACTCCGTGAAATTCGTGCATCACTTTCCATCTCATGCAGGGGTTTCATGTGCGATCCGCATAAGTACTTGTTCAGGCCTGTCCCATACCAGGCTTGCGGTTAGCACGTGTTTCATGCCACTAGACACATAACACAAGGTTCTAGTCCTTATATGCCAGTGACCAGATCATACCAGAAACCATGCACCTTCAGTGCCTGCACATCCAGTGCAGCCAAGCACCTCCAGTGCTAATACCACCATTCCATACCAAAAATTCTGGTCACGGCTAGGGTTTTATTTCATGAATATATATAAGTACATATATAATAGTTCATGGCTCACTATTCGATCATTTCACATTTCACAAGCATCCAGCCTAGTACTGCCAATTCATAATTCAACCATTCTTTCACATGCAATATTATTTATACTCAAGGTCATATCATAGCAACTCATAAAATATAGGTTCAAAATGATCAAGACTATGACTTGCCTTCCGCGTTGTAAGAAACAGCAACTGATGTTGGGTTGGCAGTGAAGTAAAGATCAAGCAAGCAACCAAGAATCACAACCTTTTCAATACATTATTATACTACATGCAATAATGCAAGAAGAAATGTTTCGATGATTCTGGAATAATTGGATTTAGATGCTGATTAGGACTAACTCATAGAATTAGGGCTGAAGATGGGTGCTAGAGACTTTTAGGGTTCTAAGGTATGGAAATGACATTAAGTCCGCGGCTGGTTTGCCCAAAAATGACAAATGTCTTTAGGTTGACATTCGGTTCAAGGCGTCGACATAGGGTCAATGGTTGATAGAGGGCTCAACTCAAGTTGTGATTGAAGAAGAAATTGTAGATCACAAAACCAAGAATCTAAGAGACAAAGTTATGCTCAAAATACATGGCTGGAAGTAGGTAAAAAGGTTCAATGCCACTGGTTGACATAGATTGGCATTGGGTTGACTTGGCCAGAAACTAGGGTTTGCCATATCTTTTGATCTAAGGCTCCAATTGATGCACCACTTTTTCTGAGAGATAGGCCTTGATAACAAGAACAAATGTTTCAACGGGTTCAATGACTGAAGATGGCCGGAAAATGGTGAAAACCGGCGAAGAACATGGTGGCTGGAGTTTCAAGTCATGGCACTGGACAGAAATTAGGGCATAGCCATAACTTTTGATTTAGACCAAATTAGACATCGAGCTAGTAGACAAAATTGTTCAAGAGACTGGGGCGCATCTAGTGGACAAGGTGGCTGGAACTGGATCGGCCGGGAACATATTTCCGGTGGCCGGCGCCGGAGAAGAAGACACTTTTTTCGGGATTTTCACTACACAGGGTTTGAACTCAATTCCTTACTCGGGGAGTAAGAGGGTGCATTTAGAAGCTATTGGCACAATCAATTTGGTCAGAGCATCACCGGAGAAGCCTGGCGGCGAGAGCCGGCGACTGGTGAAGCTCAAACTTGGAGATAGCTTCAATTCGAGCTCAATTTCGACATCTTGATGCACTGGCTTGCTAAATAAAGCTCACTTATTAATTTACTCTACTGGATCGAGGGCTAATTTGGATTGAATCGAATTGCAAAGCTGGAACAAGTGTTCTGGCAATTCGGGCGATCACCGAAGATGTGGGGCACGGGGGTTCAATTAAATGATACAGCATAGAGGATTTGATGAGGGGAACTTACTGGTGGCTTCAATTTGGAGTTTGATTCAGTGGGGCGTGCTGGCATCGTCGACCTCCTCGGCGGCTCGCCGGAGACGAAGAAGAAGATGAAGAAATGTGGTTTAATTGCTGAGGAGTTTTGGAGAGCAGTGCTGGAGATGAAGAAGCTACCCTGGGATGCTATTTATAGGTACAAATCATAGACAAAACTTGCCGCACAACAGGCTACGGGACTTGTGCCGGTGAAGACTTTGGTTGAAGCAATCGGCGAGCAGGTTTAGCTCCTCTCTGGCGCACGAACTGCTGATGTGCTGGACAAGGATTGCCACGACAATAGCTAAGGTGCAAACACGTGTGTGCATGCAAGCACGATTGTGAAAAAGCACGGGCTAGTGTGGCGCTGATCGGCGGCAAAGACACGGCGACACGGTGCACCTGGTCGCAGTCGCAGCGGCGCTGGTCGAAGTGGTCACTGTGCACTGCTGGCTGTAGTCGAGGTCAAAGGAACTACGAGCTCTGGTCGCAAATGGCTGCTCCGGTCGTGAACTGCAGGTGTGGTTGAGCCAGGGACCTGATTGCAAGAATCTTTGTTTGAATTCTGGACTGATTTGTAATTTCTGACTTAGAGATAGATAATTTGCAATCTGATTTCATAGATGAGTATAAACTTATTCCTTGTACTCATCCAGCAAGAAATTTGGTAAAATCTAGCATGATTTGATAGCTTTTGATATAAACTGAAAATAGGGTATTTTAGGGTAATTAAGATCTGAGTTTTGGTTGATTTCGAATTTTGGCATCTGGGGTGAGATTTTGAAATCTGGACAGAAGGGAAAATTGTATGAAATAGCATTTGGAAGGGGTTTGCTAAAGAAATTCTGAATTTGGAGTTAATTTGAATATTTTAGCCTTTTTGGGTCTCCAGATATCAGAAAAAGGACTAATTCGTGATACAATTTGGAGTAATCTATGAAAAAGGCTTAAATGATGAAATCTGGCTGCCAACTTTCTGGATTAAAGTATTGGCATACTCATGATCATAATCCAAGAATAAGCTGGTTTGGATTAGGTCAAGATTTGGCTAAATCTGAGTTTAGAGTATTTAGGGTAATTAGGATATTAATTAAATTCCTGTTTTCGAAAATAGAAAATGATTGCAAGATCTGAGAGTCAGAGATGGAATTGAATCTGGCTTCTGAAGGCTTTTAGGTTCAGAGTAACTGATAGATCACATCTGAGAAATCTGATCTTGATTTAGGTCTACAGGATAGATTTGGAAATTTTATTGCTTGAGATAGATTAGGGTCTGACTAATGTAGCTACTATTACAGATACATGCATGCATGACTTTTATGAAAAAGAAAGTTTTTACCCCTAAACTCAGGGTGTTACAGGTATCATTTCAAAAATTTTGCCTAGGCAAGATATGCCCTATTTGCAAGATGGAACACCCATTGATATGGTCTTCAATCCCTTAGGAGTACCCTCACGAATGAATGTGGGACAAATATTTGAAAGCTCGCTCGGATTAGCATGGGATTTGCTAAAGAAACACTATAGAATAGCACCCTTTGATGAGAGATATGAGCAAGAGGCTTCAAGAAAACTTGTGTTTTTGGAATTATATGAAGCCAGTAAACAAACAAAAAATCCATGGGTATTTGAACCCAAGTACCCGGGAAAAAGCAGAATATTTGATGGAAGAATAGGAGATCCCTTCGAACAACATGTTTTAATAGGGAAGTCCTATATCCTAAAATTAATTCATCAAGTTGATTAGAAAATCCATGGTCGTTCTATTGGGCCTTACTCACTTGTTACACAACAACCCGTTAGAGGAAGAGCCAAGCAAGGGGGACAACGAGTAGGAGAAATGGAAGTTTGGGCTTTAGAAGGATTTTGTGTTGCTCATATTTTACAAGAGATACTTACTTATAAATCTGATCATCTTATAGCTCGCCAAGAAATACTTAGTGCTACAATCTTTGGAAAAAGAGTACCTAATTATGAGGATCCCCCAGAATCTTTTCGAGTGCTCATTCGAGAACTATGATCTTTGGCTCTAGAATTGAATCATTTCCTTGTATCTGAGAAGAACTTCCGGGTTAATAGGGAGGAAGTTTGATCGGAGTAAATTATTTCCTTATTTCTATTTTATGATCGACTAATATAAACATCAACAACTTCAAATTGGACTCGTTTCGCCTCAACAAATAAAGGCTTGCACCAACAAAATCCTACCTAATGGGGAGGTAGTTTGCGAAGTCACAAGGCCCTCTACTTTTCATTATAAACCGATAAACCAGAAAAAGATGGATTGAACTACCAGAATGTCTAGAAATGTAAAGCTTATGTAAAGTAGAACAGCTTTTTTGGATGGAAAAACTATGACTTTGTAGTTTTATAGTTATTATAAACCTAACTCATTAAAATTCCGTCCAATAAAACAGAAGAATTATAAATTTCTAAAATGATAGATAAGAATATCGCGAATAAGGCCAGTGCGACCCCCATAAAAGGAGTAGTCCCCCAACCTGGAGCTACTTTACCATATTCCGAATTCAAGGGTATCAATAAAATACCTACAATAGTTCGTCTTGGCCCAGATCTAGAACTATCCTCAATGGTTTGTGTAGCCATAAATTCTATTTAATCATTGGTGTTGACTTTGTATACTATCCGTTGTAGTTGTAAATAAACGATCTTTTCATAGATCCATTGTAATCTTGAAATTCTATAAAAATGGAAACAGCAACTTTAGTCACCATCTCCATATCTGGTTTACTTGTAAGCTTTACTGGGTATGCCTTATATACCGCGTTTGGGCAACCCTCTCAACAATTAAGAGATCCATTCGAAGACCAAGGGGACTAATTGAAGTAAGGAGTCTTCCATATTAGGTGACTCCTTACTTCAATGAAATTATTTCATTTTTTTAGTCGGAACCTTAGGTGGTTTTCGGAAAAAGATAGTGAAAAAAATGATCCCTAAAGTTGAAACTAAAAGGAATGTATAAACCAATGCTTCCATAGATTCGATCGTGGTTTATTTACAATTATAACTTCCACACCTATTCATGTGTCATTTGGGATCATTTCCCATATAAAGAAAGAAAAAGAGTCAAAATGTCAAATCAAAAAAAGAGAGGTGAAAGATACCATGGCAATGTCGTATCAGACTACTTGTCTCCTTGTAGTAGGATCTCCAACTCTTTGGAATGTCCCAAATTCCACTTGAGCATCCAAGTCTGGATCAATACTAGCAAAAACATCTCGGAACAAGGTTCTAGCGCCATGCCAAATGTGTCTGAAAAAGAAGATCAAAGCAAAGGTAGCATGCCCAAAAGTGAACCAACCCCTTGGACTGCTGCGAAAAACACCATCCGATTTCAAAGTGGCCCGATCTAATTCAAAAAATTTCACCTAGTTGGGCCCGCCTCGCATATTTTTTTACAGTAGAAGGATCAGAATAACTGACTCCATTAAGTTCACCACCATAGAACTCCACAGTTATGCCTACTTGTTCAACACTATATTTGGATTCTACTCTTCTAAAAGGAACATCAGCTCTCACAATTCCCTCTTCATCTACCAAAACTACCAGAAATGTTTCAAAAAAAGTGGGCATACGACGTACAAAAAGCTCACGCCCTTCTTTATCTCTAAAGACGGGATGGCTTAAGCATCCAACAGCTAATCCATCTCCATTGTCCATGGAGCCTGCTCTGAATAATCCCCCCTTTGCCGTATTATTACCAATATAATAATAAAAGGCTAATTTTTCAAAAATTTTAGACAAGCTTATGATAAACTAAGATTTTTGGCTAGCCCATTGCTAACTCTTCGATATATTTCTTGCTGAAAGTACCCCTGATCCCACTACTAACGAGTAGGACCAAATAATTCGATTGGAGTAGTTGCTGACCCATACCACATAGTTCCAGCAACTACGAAAGCTGCAAAAAAGAACAGCAGTGATATTGTTGGAAAGTATAGTTTCAATATTGCCCATATGTAATCCTTTGTATAGAAATTGAGGCAGACTGACACTAAGATGGAATAGGCCCACTAATATGCGCAATGTACCCGCAGCAATATGATGGGAGGCTATTCCCCCTGGAACAAAAGGATCAAAACCTTCTGCACCCCACGTAGGATTTACAGCGTGTACTTTTCCAGTTAGTCCATAAGGATCGGAGACCCATATCCCAGGACCATACAAACCCGTTACATGAAATGCGCTGAAGCCAAAGCAAGCCACCCCTGCAAGAAATAAATGAATTCCAAATATCTTCGGCAAATCCAAAGAGGGTTTTCCCATCCGCTCATCACAGAATATTTCTAGGTCCCAATATACCCAAAGCCAAATAGCTGCCAAGAAACACAAGACAGAAAACACAATATGCGCACTCGCCACACCATCATAACTCCAAATACCCGGATTCGTTATAGTTCCTCCTGAAATACTCCAACCACCCCAGGAATTGGTTATTGCTAAACAAGTCATGAAGGAATGACGAACATACCTTGTCTCCACATTGGATCCAGAATAGGATCAGAGGGATCAAAAACCGCTAATTCGTATAAAGCCATCGAGTCGGCCCAACCAGAAACTAGAGCTGTATGCATTATATGCACCGAAAGTGATCAACCCGGATCATTCAATTCAACAATACGAACACGATACCAAGGCAAACCCATTGGAAATACCCCTTTAGCAAAGAAAAATAGACACTATGTCGCTTTATTTTATCGCATTGGAAAAGACTATCCATATCCTATGTACCGAACCCTTCCAAGGGATTCTGTGTCAGAAAGCGTTAATATTTCTTTTATTCCATTAAAAATAAGAAGCCAATTATGTTCGTAAGAAGAAAGAGAAGCAGATCTATTCTATACTCGATAAGTGCCAATATGCAATGGGGGACTTGGCCCTATTTGGAAAAAACGAAGGGATAGATACCTGTTTGTTTATCATTTGAATCATCGATCCCTTTTTCTTTATTCAATCTGTCTCACCTTCTTTATATGTATAATGTTTTCAATCTATGTATTAATAGAATCTATAGTATTCATATAGAATAAGAAGAAAAAATGAAGACAATAAACTCTATAGTATTCTCACGATTTGTATCCAAAGACTAATTGAAATTGCATCCAAAATACAAATTGGCTTATGAATTCACAGTCGCGAAGCATAATTTTGCATTGGATTAAGTATTCCAATTGAATAAATGTGAGTAAAGGATCTATGAATGAAGATACAAAAAGGTTTATTTCCAATCATAACTAAATCTTCTCCTTTTAATTTTTAAAAAGGAAATGGAAGCCAAATAACTAAACAGTGATAGTTTTGGTTTACTATAACCATCAGCATATTGTTTCAGCTCGGTGGAAACCCAATTCTTTTCCTCAGGATCTCTTGAATGAAACTAGGGAACAAAGTAAGTAGATTAGATAGATTTATTAGAATTTCTATATCCTATTCTATAGGGATCATCTAGAAAGCGGAGAGTTTTGGTTCCATTCAAACAGAAAGGCTGACATAGATGTTAAGTGATGAGAATATCCATAAAGGAGCCGAATGAAATCAAAATTTCATGTTCGGTTTTGAATTAGAGACGGTAAAAATAATCAACCAACGTCGACTATAACCCCTAGCCTTCCAAGCTAACGATGCGGATTCGATTCCCGCTACCCGCTCCATTCTGTATAAAAGGACTATTATATTTGTCTAGATATGATAGAGGCCTGTATCCAACTTTTTCGTCCACCAGTTTCCGGCCCTCCCGAGCAGAGTAGAGCAGTTTGGTAGCTCACGAGGCTCATAACCTTGAGGTCACGGGTTCGATTCCCGTCTCCGCACTTAGCAGTCTGTATAAAAAGACTATTCTATTTGTCTAGATATGGTAGAGGCCTGTATCCAACTTTTTTATCATTAGTTCTCGGCCCTAGAAAGATGAATTGAGCAGTTTGCGAAATTACTTGCCCTTGCAAAGAACTCTCAAGGTGCAAGGATTCCCCCTCCCGACCCTGTAGAAAAAAAAAAGAAATGAAAGGCACAGCCTACCCCCAATAAAAGCAGTTTGCGTAGTGTTTGTCTCGGTGAATCCCCGATTTAGGGAACCTTGTTGGCGAATTCGATTCTCTCCTCCGGAGCACTCTTTTTTTTTGATGGGGTACAAAGGAAGGGTAAGATAGGAAGGGATACGGTACTAGACTAACATATACTTAATATATATATTTATATAGTTAACTAGATTGAATTTTTTACCGTAGTACCTTAGCTTACTAAATTAAGCTGGCGAATAGTGGGAATCGAACCCGTATCTTCTCCTTGGCAAGGAGATATTTTACCATTCAACTACGCTCTCTACGGCATATATTTTATCTGGTATATCCGATATATTATATATGGTATATCCACCTGGTCGACCGTCTATGTCTGGATCGACAGTTTTATTTTCTATTAGAGTTTTCCTTTTATTAATTGTCTATCAATCAATATTATATTGGCAATGAAATTATATATAATATTTAAATAAATTAAATATAAGATTAGCAATTTTTTCAGAACTCAAATTGCATTTTAATGCGTCTCACAATCCGAATTTTTTTAGAAGGATTGGCCTTTTTTGTTTATTTATTTTGTATCGGGCTAAATACTAAACAAATTCAAGAAATGAGAGAATTCAGAATAGCTACCAGAAAGACTAATCCAATCCGTAATGATGTACCAGAAAATACAACATTTTTATTATTTGACCAACCATCAGGAGAAGAAAATACAAGGGGTACACTAATCACTAAGACTGAGGAAGTCGCAATTAATGCAAAAACAGCTAATTGGAAAGCAATAGTTAGATTTCTAATCCTCCAAGCTACCATCAAATAAAGGCGACTATATATTTGATCCCTCGCTTAGTCAAAATTGCAATTAGTTCTTATACTATAGAAATAAACATTTGAATTCAGCATTACTCCATGGCTCCTATTTCAAAGTCTATCTTTTAAGGGAAAAATGAAAATAAAAGCAACCCCCCTTTTCCCATTTGTTCTCTATTGCATTGGTGGAAGAACAAAAATAGGATTAGGATTCTGAAAAAAAAAGAAAGATATTGAAAAATCGATTTTCAAAATAAATTTTTATGTGTAGCGGAAAGGAATTGCGATTTATTCTTATTCCTATAGAACATCCAGTAACAAGAAAAGAATATGAAATCGTAAATAGAGAAAAATTCTTGCCTTGCGTGGTCTAAGTCTAAGGAACTACAAAAAATCCGCTTATACAATTTCATCTACATCGAATTTATATATCAGAATAGCGGATAGAGACATCATTCAAGGAGTCAAATCTACTTACTTTATCTTTCTTTCCCATTTTATGGTGGGTTTGATAAGAACACTTTTTGCTTTGTTGATAAATAATCAAAAAAAGAGTTTTTGATTTTTTATATAACCCCCTTGTTTATTATAACAAGCCCTATATAGAAATGAACCTATATATAGAAATGCCCACTGAAAATAAAATCTATCTAATTGTCTCTCAACCAATATCAAATTTTAGAAAGAAAAAGCAAGAAATTTCTATTTTTTTTTATTAACATTAATAAAAAAGAATAGAACAAAAATGGAATTGGCAATATAATTTTTATGGACTTTTGAAAGAAAAAGGAAGGATTTTTTGCAATCGTTATTTTCTGCCTCTGTCATATCATGGAAAACTTTCGATTTGGAATGGGGAGAGATGGCTGAGTGGACTAAAGCGGCGGATTGCTAATCCATTGTACAATTTTATGTACCGAGGGTTCGAATCCTTGTCTTTCCGCCCCCTCGGATCATTTGGGACTTTCCAATTGGAAGGAATTCTAACCCGGGATTTTCTCATAGATATGTACGAAACAAATCAAATTTGTAAGAAAAAAATTCAAATTTTTTATTATTTTTACTCCTCATGCCCAGGATTACGTCCTGGATCATTAGATAAGAATCCAAAGATAAAGAGGGAAACAAAGAATATCACTATTGTGTAAACAAAAAGTTTGAGAGTAAGCATTACATAATCTCCAAGATTTTATTTTTAAGGAATAGATTACCCGTCTTTTCTTACCACACAAATTCACTAGGATGGGTTTTGTTTATTTTGACACCTAAAAATGCAAACTTCAATTCTTGAAAAGAATTGCAAGAATTTCTTTCTAATTCTAATAAGGACTTTTATTCTCTCGTTACCGAAAAATACTGGTCATATCAATATCAATAACAAAGGTATCGTGGGTACCTAAAGGTACCCCCTCATCGTACGGGCAAGGCGTGGAAAAGCAGATCAAAATTCATTGCTGCATCTATTCATTCAATATAAAATAAAAGAATTTGAATTAGAGTTTTTTTTGGAATGAATACATCATTCAATTTGGCAGACCAAACAAAGTAGTAAAGATTTCATCGAAAACTTACGGCAGCTTGCCAAACAAAGGCTAATAGAAAAAAGAATAGAGGTATGATAGGCATAACATCCACGATTTGGTTAAAAATGGCATAAGCTTTGGGAAATTTGGCGAAGAAAAAACTAGTCGGATAAAGAGCAGAATTAAAACAGATACAGGTTAAACTAAGTATATTAGGCATAACAAGCATTTCATTCTTGTAGATTAGATAATTTGAGATAATTTGATTTTGATTGAGTTATTTTTTCTAAGGGAAAAAGGAAAAAGGCAGATTAAAAATCCTTTTTTCTTTGTTGGACTTTCCCAAACGCAAAATATCTCCTTGTATTCGCATTCTCAAATGAGAAGAGAATGGAAGAAATTTGACTTTCATATAATATCTTAATAGAATTCCATGTAATGATCAATGAATTTTTTGGATTCTATATTATCTGCATGTGTAGAATCCTAGCAAGAAAAAATCCCCTATTTTTATGTAATTGAAGTGGGATTGACGAATAACTAATACTCATATTAGTGTTTATTAGTGTCGAATAAAACCAAAATGGGGCGTGGCCAAGTGGTAAGGCAGCGGGTTTTGGTCCCATTACTCGGAGGTTCGAATCCTTCCGTCCCAGAATCCTTCCGAGGAAACGAAAGATGAGATCGTATTGTACCCCGCACGAGACAAAATTTGTTAAAGAGAATAATTATCTCTTATGAACTCTTAGATTTATTTCTAAGAATTCATTTTCTTTCTCATAAAGCGTAATCAAGTGTAAAATTCAGTCAAATTGAATATCTTTATTTTCATGAAAAATTTTGGTGTATCAGTTACATTCAGGATATGCCTGTACTACTCATTACTCATATGAGTTTTGAAATTCGAACATCTTAGATAAAATTTATGGTCCATATCTATGAAATGGAATTCTTACATGATGCATTCGGCATCCAATGTGAAAGAAGGACCTCTCCAGTTCTTTAGAACTAAAGTAAGTAAATGAAAAGAAAATAAAGGGGGTACGGTACACTAATTCTATATTTCATGGTCAGATTAAAGAGTAGGAAGTTTTTAATTTCAGCACAGGTCTCAAAACTTTTGACCAAGGTCGGAGTGGGAAAAAAGAAAAAGGGTTTCTATTCTATGGATATTGTGAGACCCCCATTTGAGGATCACCTTGGTAACCGCCCAGGTAGGTTACACACAGCATGATGCCACATGAGCTCAAACCACACAAGCATAGTAATATCATTAAACAAGTATCAGGCCAACATGGCCAATATTACATAGCCAAAGCACCGAAAATGGCGCTAAGTAGAGTTGCTAAGAAAATAACCAGTTTATCAGAACCAGAATCGGTATCCAAATACCGAACACACAACATAAAACACAAAGCGACGACAAACAGCTTGACTTCCATCCGCAGCGGGGTTGGAGGGGTTTCTCCCACATCTGACTTGACTTGGTGTGCAAACCTTCTAGAAAGTGGGCTCGTCCGGGGCACTTCCATCTTCTGCTGAATACTCATAACTGAAGGAATCGGGATCCTCGAATCCCTCTTCTACAGTTGGATATAAATGCAAGGGTGAGCACTTGGTGCTCAGCAACACTCATTCCAGGGATTAATCCAATTGTACTTACATGAGGGTGAAACATATGCTTCCGGGGTTTTAGTTTCATATGGATAGAGATATATAGATTCCCAAGTCATTTGTTCGGTGAAACAGTACTTTTGTCATGAAAATGATGCTTTAAACATTAAACAGGTTTTCAATAAAACATTAGATGTAGTGGTCTCCCATGAGTCACTACTTTGTTAACCGCATTATGAAAACATTCCAAAACATTACTTGTGCTATAACCCATGGATAACATCTACTACGAAAAGACTCCTGAACCTGGGAGTACAGAGTATCTGATACTTCTTTTTACACTTTGCAAAGGTGTACCTCTTTTTAAATCCACTGGTTCACTCGGCTTTCAAGTCGGATCAGCTACATGTGACTTATACACATGTGACAAGGCCGAGATCACACAACGCTTTTACAGTTCAGTATTAACAGTATCCCCGCCCGGTAAATAGACAGTTAAGTCTCAAGTACCGTTGTGGGTCTTCCCCACTGCCTTACTTCCTAGCCTCTCTGGTCTATGTTCCCGCAGGACACATAGCCTTGGTCTATGTCCACGCGAGACATACGACCCTTTAAGATTACAACCGCTCACGGCTTAATCAGGTCTAGGGCGCCTTCCTTCTTTTACGCCTTTTCCTCTCATCATTTTTCTGAACTCACATCACTCGTGGCCGAACTTTGGCCTTCCAGTTTCCACGCGAGAAACCAGATTGTCAAACCATGCAGGGAACTGCTAATACCAAAAAGCTACTAAGTTGTGTCTGTCCCATACCAGGCAAGTGGTTGGTACGTTTACAATTCGCATAGAGACACAGCACAAGGTTCTTGTCCTTATGAACCAATAGTGAGGAACATTCACATTCCCTGGTGCGCACCGCACCCTCTCCATACAATCCAATCCTCACTACTGATCCCTTTTATCAGTTTTCTTGACAAAACGGTTTTCATTACAACTTCTCATGTATTTGACCATTTCGAGTTTAATGTGGATATTCAGTATATGAGTCCTAGGGTGACAAAAGCATATTTATGAAGGTTCAATAACAAAAGGGGTTTCATGATTCTTTAGGTAATATCTACTCATGTCATTCAAACTGTGGGACCCTCATTGGAGGATTCCAGTGGCAATCGCCCAGGTGGATTGCACTCAGAAAAGGCACATTGCAGCTCACAACAACAAGATGCATTATATAAAAATGCGAGTAATTAAAAACAAGTGCTGATCACAAGGACCAACATTACAATAACTTAGCGCCGAAATGACGCATTTAATTGTTAATACAAATTAAGGAGTTTTCGACACAAGGGTCGGCACAAAATAAAACAGCAACGATAAACAAAAGGACTTCTTCAGTCTTCTTTCTCTGCAGCGGCGGTATTGCATGGGCCTTCTCCACATCGAACTCCACCTTGGTGCATAACCCTTTAACCAGATGGGTCCTCAGTTTCTTCTTCTTGTTCCACATTGGGTTCAAGACCATAAGATTCAGGGTCGGCGAATCCTTCCTCTAAATTTGTTTGTAAAAGCAAGGGTGAGCACATTGTCCACATGGTGCTCAACAAGTCCCAAGTAACAATGCATATATATAGATGAGGGGGAATTTCTCAAGAAATAGCTCTTTGGCTTTGTATATCCATGTATAATAGATTTTCACATACAGCTTTGAAGAAAGATCTTTATTTTCGAAAGCGAGGCTTTTAAAATCCTAAGCTAGATTTTCATAAATGTTGTGTGTGGCGGTCTTTCATGAGTCACCACTTTACTCAGATTTTGTGAAAAACTTCCAAAAGCTACTTGTGCTGCATCGACGTGAATAGAATTCACAGCGCGCAGACTCCATGACCTGGGAGCTCAGAGTATCTGATACTTTTTAAACTTTGCAAAGGTGTACCACCTTAATCCACCAATCATTCGGCTTTCAAGTTGGATCAGCTTCATGCGACTTTTACGCATGTGACAAGGCCGAGATGACACAACAATTTACAGTCCTAGTATTAACAATTTCCCTGCCCGGTAAACAGACAGTTAAGTCTCAAGTACCGTTGTGGGTCCTCCCCACTGCCTTACTTCCTAGTCTGGGCCTATGCTCTCGCAAGACACATAGCCTCTCTTGATTACAGTCGCGCACGACTTAATCTGGCTTAGGGCGTCTTCCTTCTTTCCACCTTTTCCTCTCATGATTTTTCTGAACTCACATCACTCTTGGCCTTCTGCGGCCCACCAGTTCTCGCAAGAAACTGGACCGACAACCATTGCAGGGAAAAGCTAACACTAAAGAAAGCTACTAAGTTGCGCCCGTCCCATAAACAGGCAGGTGGTTGGTACGTTTTTCATGCCGCATAGAAGCACAACACAAGGTTCTAGTCCTTATGAATCTTTAGTGAGGAGTCTTTCACATTCCCAGTGCGCACACAGCACCATCCAATCAAACCATCCTCACTATCGATTCCAATCACGTTTTCTTTCACAAAAAGGGGTTTTGAACATGCTTTTCTCATATGTGACCATTCAACATTTATCATATAATCATCGAGCATAGCATAGCCTAAGCATGATAATCTAGGGTAACAAGGGTGCAGGGATATTCAATGTCAAAAGGGGCTTTACAATCATTTAGGTCATATCTAGTCATTTTATTGAAACATAGTTCTTATTTGAATCTAAGGCATGCATATACTGGAAAACAGTTAACATACTTCATTTCAAAATAGCAGGTGAGACATGATCAAGGGTTTGAGACTTGCCTTGCAGTGACGGGTCTAGCTGTTCAAATGAATCTTCAGGGATCTCCTCTGCTCCTTCAACGTCTGGTTCCACGACGGGTACAAACAACACATACACACTATATAAGCATACAGCACTAGAAAATAATACGTAAATACATCATGTATGCAGGGGAAATGGTTTAGACAAGGTCACTTGACGTTGGTTGAAGAGATGGGTTCAAAGGGCTTGAATGTCGAAGGGCTGACATTCGACTCATGGCTTGACATTGCCCTAAATCGGTTCTAGGTTTGTTTTCTGGAGATGTGATAGTAGGGAATGTTGTAGAACATGGCTCAAAAGGCTTAGTGGACAAAGTGGCATTTCAATTGCTCAAAAGAAACAAGTCCAAATCATCCAATGCCACAGGTGGACATGCACTGACACAGTGTTAGACATGGCCAGAAACTAGGGCATTGCATAACTTTTGACTCAGAGCTCCAAATGATGCACAACTTTGTCTGGGGTTTAGGCATTGATAACAGCTACAAAACTCTCAACAGGCTCAAGGGCTGAAAGTGGCCGGAGGGTGGCCAAATCCGGTGAGCAAACACGGTGGCCTGGACATGAACTGAGCCACTGGACAGCAACCTTGGCATGACCATAACTTTTGATTCAGGTCGATTTAGAGGTCGGGCTAGTAGACAAAATTGCTCAGGGGGTTGAGATCTATCTAAATGACAAGGTCTCATCGGCTGGTTTGGCCGGAAAGCGAACTCCGGTGATCGGGGCCGAAGACGAAGGCACCGATTTGGGGGTTTTCGTTCCAGGGTGTTTGAACTCAATTCAACGCTCGGGAAGCATCTAGGGGCTGTCACAAGGCTATTGGTGCACTCAATTTTGCTAGAGATCGGCTAGAGAAGCACAGCGGCGTGCTCCGGCGAACTACCGAGGCTCGAACATGGAAATCCGGCGCTCGGGGCAAAATTGGTGAATCCAAGCTTGCAGGTTTGTTCCTCCTAGCTCACTGATCAATATCCTCTACAGGCACGAGGATCAATTTGGCTTGAATCACTCGGCATTGCGGGAACAGGGGATTTCGGTTTTCCGGTGATTGCCGGCGTTGAGGTGCGCCGGGGACCAAGTAATGGCTACGGTACATAGAGAGAGGTGTAGGGAGCTTACTGGTGGCGTTGGTTTGGAGGGGGAAGCTTCGGGCGAAGCTGGCGCCGTTAGCTTCAGGAACTGCTCGCCGAAGAAGACGAACTTCGCGGCGGCGCTGAGGACTCGGTTGCTCTCGGGTGCTAAGGCTAAGGCAAGGAAGCTGTGGGGTGGTGTGAGGCAATGCTGGGCAAGGGAGGGGGTTTATATAGCCGTGGGTGAGGCTCTCGGGAGCAGCAGCAATCACCGGGGAGATCCTCTTCTGACGCTGGGGCGGTCATCGATGCACTTTGGGACACGGCGGGGCTCTACCAGAGACGGTGAATCGCGGGACATCAGGATTCGGTCAGGGTGGTGGCGATGATCTACGGGATGGTGGCCAAGTGGAGTAAAGCTCCTGCCAGCAGCAGCAGCAGCAGCAGCACGCGCGCGCGGGGAAGAAGGTGGCACGGTGGGGCTTGAGCGCTCCACGGTGGCGGTACAGCTGCGCACGGCTGGTGGCTACGTGGCCGTGAGGTGGCAGCGCGGCGAACCTCGCCGGCGACGAGTTCAACGGCGCGGCAATTTGGCGGTTGCTGGTCGAAAACTTCACAGGGACCTGGTTGTAAACTTTGGACCTATTTGCAACGGTTTGGACTGATCTGCGAAGGTTTTGGCTCGGGAGTTTGGGCCTAATTGCAATTCTGAAGATCTGAAGGGCTGATTTGAATTCTGATTTTGCAGATGAGTGCTACTAAATGTCTTGGACTCATCTAGCAGGAAAAATGATGAAATCCGATAACATCTGGTGGTTTTGACAAAATTCGAAAACAGGGTAATTAGGGTAATTAGGGTTTGAACTTTTGTCGAGGCCGAAACTAGGGTTTTGGTCGAGATTCTGGAATTCTTCCAGAAAGGAAAAATGTTCAAAAAAATGAAAGAAAGGTTATCACTTGATCAGATTTGGATTTTGAGGTGATCTGGGATTTTTAGCCTTTTTGGGTTTTCTGAAACTTCTGAAAAGGACTAAATTGAAACACTTTTGGACTGAAATGTGAAAACGATCTGGTCAAAGAAGTTTAGCAGCCAACTTTTTAGGTTAAGGTAGTGGCATACCTAAGATCAAGATAGGGTTAAAATATCAGGGTTTCCAAAGAAGTTATGCTGATTCGCAAGCAGAAAAGATAATAAAAAACTGGGGTGTTACACAAACATAACTTGTATCTCAAATAAGCGTGCATAGTAAGAAACAGTGAATATACTTCATATGAAAATATTGGGCGAGACATGATCAAAGGAATGAGGCTTGCCTTGCAATGCTGGGTCTAAATACTCAGACGGATCTTCAAAGACTTCTTCCGCTCCTTCAGCTTCTGACTCTGCGGCAATCAATAAGCACACAAACACATACCATAAGCATACAGAAAGTAGTTTCCATAGAAATTGTTAAGTAAATAAGTCATGCATGCAGGGGAAAAGGTTAGGGCAAGGTCACAAGGGCTCTGGTCGAAGAAACAGCTAAAAAGGATTGAACGTCGAAGGGTCGACATTCGGTTCATGGCTTTGGCATATCTTTAAACTGATCTTAGGATGGTTTTCTGGAGAAGTGATAGAAGGGAAAGATGTAAAACACAACTCCAGGAATCTAGGGGACAAAGTGACATTTCCATTGCTCAACCAGAGGGGTCAAATAAGGCTAATGCCAGTGGCTGACATGCACTGACATAGTGCTGGACATGGCCAGAAACTAGGGCATGGCTTAAATTTTGATCCAGGGCTCCAATTGATGCAACACTTTGTCTGGGAGGTAGGCATTACTAACAGGAATAAAATACTCAACAGGGACAAGAGCTGAAAGTGGCCGGAAGGTGGCCAAATCCGGCGATGAACTGCGGTGGCGACACGGCACAGACACAGCTCTGGACAAACATTTGGCAAAGGCATAACTCACAATCTAGGCAGATCCAGGTGTCAAGCTAGTGGAAAGAATTGTTCAGGGGGGTGAGGCGAAGCTAAGGGACAAGGTTTCAGGGGCTAGATCGGCCGGGAAAGAATTCCGGCGAACTGTGCCGGAGAGGATGACTTTGGAATTGGGGATTTTTGATACAGGGCGAAAGAGCTCAATTCCAAGATTGGGGATGATCTCTAGGGCACAACAAGGCTACTGGAGGGGTCAATTTTGCTGGGAGATGGCCGGAAAAGCTTGGCGGCGAGGTCCGGCGAACGGCCGAGGTTCCAAAATGGGATTTCTTCGATTTGAGCTCAATTGGGGATTTTGATTCTACAGGCTTGCTCTACTAAGCTCACTGATCCCTTTTCTCTACTAACACTAAGGCCAATTTGGGATGAATCGAACAGCATTGGGGAAACAGGGCAAATGGGCTTTTCCGATGATCGCCGGCGTTAGGGATCGCCGGGATGCAATTGGCTGCTATGACACAGAGAGGGAGAAGGGAGGAACTCACTGATGAACTTGGATCGAAGAGAGGGGCTGTGAAATGGGCTGGCACCGTGAGCTCATTCACTGGCTCGCCGGAGAAGAAGGTGTTCGCGGTGGTGTTTGGGACTTAGCCGATTTTCTGGAGGCTTGAGGCTCTCAAAGCACAGGAAGGGTTTAAATAGGCACGGGGACGGAGCTTGCGAGGGAAAACACGACAGCGGTTGCTTGCGCCGGGGAGAAACTTGTCGGGCGCAGGCGCAACGACGGCGACGGCGATGTGATTTGCTTCAGGCGGTGCTGCAGCTTTGCCAGTAATGCCAGGGTGCCTTGGAACTTCGTCCGGGACGGCGCAGATGCGGAGGCGACAACGTAGCTCCGGCAACGACACGTACACGCATGCAATGCCACGGCAACGGGCATGCGCGCGCGAAAACGCTGCTGGAGCGCGGCCGTTTAACCGCTGGACAAGGCGAAGCAATGGCGCTGGCACGTGCGCGTGCGGTGGCTCGGTTGTTCACAACGCGGGCGACAAGAAGCGGTGGCCGGTGGCAAGCAAACGCGGCGAAAACACGGCGCGGCAACGGCGGCTCGCGCTGGTCGTAGGCCACGACCAGGTGCTGGTCGAATGGACCTGAAAAGAAGTTTGGGCCGTTCTGCAATTTTTGAAACTTGTTCCAGGGACTGTTCTGTGAGGAAAATTTGAATAGAACTTGGGCCTGATTGCAAATTTGGAGATCTGAGGGTCCGATCTGAAATCTGATTTCGCAGATAAGTTGCATAAAATTATTAGAACTCATCTGGCCAGAATTTGGTAAGATCGGGCATGATCTGAAGGGTTTCGACAAAATTTGGGGAAAAGCTGTTTAGGGTAAAATAGGGTAATTAAGGTTTTAAAATGGTAAGGGTTAAAACTCAGCTTTAGGATGGGATTTTGGAGATGATCCCGAAGGGAAAAATGTTCTGAACAACACTTAGAAGGGAATGGCTGAAGCAGATTAGGGTTTGGGGTCAAGATGTGGATTTTGGCTATTTTAGGGTTTGGCAAAAACAGGGGTGTTACAGATATGGACTCATTTTTTGTATTTTAGATATTATCTGTGGGGAACCCCGCCCCGTACCGAACACCATGGTACGGAACACCACTCCCCTGTCGTAACTTCCCAGGAGTCAGTTGCGAACCAGAAATGAATATCACAACAACCAGCACAATACATAAATAATCCACAAAATATTACAAGGTTCACAGATGACGGCACTAGGGCCTTACAATAGTAACACAACGAGGTACAAAATAACGGTTCAGTTTTTCAACAAAACGCGGAAGGAGCGGAACGCTAATCTTCGCCCATAGTCGCTCGACCGGGGTACGCGACGCCTAGAAGCTCGAATCATACTCAAAGGAGTCTTTACAAGGCTCAGGCTCACACTCATGTGAACCCAAGTCGCTTGGCTCTTCAACTTCTGATGGAGAAAGTCAGTCACGGGTGAGTACAGAGTACTCAGCAAATCACCACTTAACAAATGCAATATATATAACATGATAAGGAATTCAAGGAAATGATTGAGGTTCTTTTCCAAACCTTTTTCATCACCTAACAGTTGATAGTCATGAAAAGCATTCAAAACATTCTTTGGAAACTTACCTTATATATATATAACAGTTCAAGAGTGCAGAATTTAAAGCAGTTGATAAAACAGTTCATAAAAACTACTTGTGCCTCACAACATGGATAAAACCCATTGACCATAACACACTCCAAAATCTGGGAGCACGGAGTATTTAAATACATTTTAAACTCTGCAGAGGGGTACAGCTTTACCCACAATACTTCTCAACTACCACTGTTGACCACGAGCATAGGCCTTTTGCCCAATCACGCTACTTTAAGCATATGAGTCTCCTATGCCAGGTTCGATCACGCTGCTTTAAGCGCGCCACTGAGTTGAGAATAACACGCTTTTCACCCTACCTTGCCATTATGCTAGCTCTGCCCCGTAAAAGGTTCACTACCGGTCAGTGGCCCAAGAATTCCACCTCCTGGTGGGATTCCTAATACAGTTGTGAAGCATTGTAGGGATCTTCCCTCTCATAGCTTCACCCTACCCCTCACTCAGTATTGGGCCATTGTGGGAGACCCTCTCCACCAATAGTGGGCAGACACACGAGGGGTTTGTGCTGGGAAACCACATCCAGCACTCGTGCCCTGGAACCACATCAGTTGCACGATCTTTCACTCAGACGAATCGGTTGGGCTCGTCCCAACCGTCAGTGTACGTGGGCCAAGAGGGATCTTCCCTCCCTGACCAGTGAACAATATTAGTGCACATTATTATTTAGGTTATAGACTCTATGCAGGGCTAGGGCAATAGTTCGGCAAGGATACTTGGTCGTGCCCGTCCCATACCAGGCTTGTGGAGGTACGTTAACATGTTATTGGATGTTTAGCACAAATTGGTGGGTCCTTAAGCTATTCTAGAGAGGAGTTTCCCTATTCACATTTTTCACAATTCACAACATTTCATATTTACAACATTACCATGTTATCACATCATCATCATATGCATCACAGTATTTTCCATGTTTCGACTGACACACCTCTCCTCTCTAGGATAGACATTTTAAAAGGCATTTTTAGTTTTGAAAACCATTTTTGCTCATTTATGTGAATAACCCATATTACCAATGTTATGCTTTAGCATTAACCTATGGCATCAAGAATATTATACACATGGCTTGAGAATCAAGAATGGCTATTCAATGTAGGATAATAGCTAAACAGGTATATTTGAACATACACAGTTTACTTAATTAGCATGCATAATACTCAAATAACAAAATATTTAGCTAACTGGAAAACATAGGGTCAACATGATCAAGATGGTGGTGACTTGCCTTGCATTCCCGCGATAAGATCTTCAGCGACGTCCTCGATCGGCTGCTCCTCGGCTTCCGGACGGGCGGTTTCTAAACACGAAAAGAGCACCGATCAAACAAAATGCACAAGTATGAGACTAACAAATGCAAAATCTAAAACCTAATAAGTCTAGGCAAAACAGCCTCGGAGTTGGATCTGAAAAAGGACTGAAAAACGGGAGTTTTTGAAAACGGCGGATCAAGGTTTTAGGATTAGAATCTGAGGTGGTTCCTGAAGGAGAATATGTGGCAGGAGCAATTTGTGGTAGGATGGTTTAGACGGATCTGGATTTGGAGGTTGGACGGAGAAAAACCACTTTTGGCAGAATTTTAGGATAAACTGGGTAAAATCGGATCTGGAAAAAGGTGAAAACAAGATCCGGGACTCGGATCTGAAGAAAAATTTCAGATCTGGAAGATTTGAGTTGAGGCGAATCTGATGAAGAAGACGGATCTTCGATCGGAGACTTCTGCGACAAAATCGGGGGAGGAACGACGAAGTTCAAAACAGTGAAACGGAAATCTGGACAGCGGATCAAGGATCAGAGAACACATTTGGAAGGAAAACGGTGAAATGAACAAAACGACGCGAACGGATTTTCAATCGGAGGTCCAGAAGGCAGAGAACGACAAAGTATGTCAGTGAGGCTGACATTGGGACAAGCTCATGCACTGTAGCAGTGACAATCGGCCGACACAAGACATGGCCACGGCCAAGAGTTCGCCGGCGACGATCCAGACGTCGGCCGGAGCTGAGACTTGAGGGGTGGAGGAGTCAAGGCAAGGGGAGTGCAAAGGACAAAGTGGTACGGCCGGAGGAGGCTTCTACGGCAAGCTTCAAGGCGAGGTGGCGCGCACGGACACAGCCACGGTTGCATGCACGGCGGGAGCTCGCCGGAGAGGGCGGGGAGGCCAGAGAAGTGTGGGGATCGGAGGAGGAACACTAGGTGAGGAAGAAAACACAACAATGGCGGAGTTTGGTGGCCGGAAATGGAGAAGGTGGCGTACGGCCGGCCGCGAGGAAGACGAGCTTGCCGGCGGCGGTTCTTGGGCGGCGGTGCACGATTTGAGCTAGGATTTGGTGGGTGAGCTACTGGAAACGAGGGGAGGACGATGGTATGGCCTGATTGGAGAGAAAATGGCCCGAACGATGAGAAACCCAAGATGGCCGGCGGCAGGAAAAACAAGAAGCGCCGGTGGAGAGAACTCCGGCGACCATTTCACCGAGACCCAGAAGAGAAAAAGGAAGATAGTGAGGAGGCACACCTGATGGACAAGCTCGGACAAGCAAAAAACGTCTGCAGAGAGGGAACGATGACGAGGTGATGGCGGCCGGCGCTGGAGCGCGGCCAAACCAGCGGCTGAAGAGCAGAAATCACCCCCTTTGATGTTTTATGTGAAATGTTTCAACCAAATGCAAAACTCTTGAATGCTCTGCGTGTCTAAGTGTTTCCTCTACCACTCTACAGAAGAAATTGTGAAAATATTCTGGTTTGAGCTGTTTTACAGCCATGCCAAAGCTTATAAAGAATGACATTCAGGTGGAAACGAGGTGTAACAGTGGCATGCTGACATGTAATGCATCTAACAGGGTCATGCAGGTCTTTACACTGTGTTTTCTGTGGAATGGGTGAGGGTAGAAGGGTAATTGTGCATAAAATATTGTTTTTGTCAATTCTAGGGGCTTGTTTGGAAATTTCTGAAAATAGGAGGGCTGAAATGCAAAATGTCAGTGCATGGGAAGTTGTGGAACCTGGTTACTTGTGCAAATAAAATATATTAAATATTTTCAGAGAATTTTTAATGCATTACTTTAAATTAAATATATTCCTTTATGCAATTTCCAAATAGGAAAATCATTATTTCATGTGGAAAAATGATTTGTTTGATGCGTAAAATCATGATGCCATGAACTTAAAAATATGCATGCATGAGAAAAATATTGGGGGGATGATTTAGGATTGAACAGGTAAAAGAATTTCGCTGATCGGAATAAGAAGATAATTAAACAGAATTTCGGAATATTTAGACCGGAAGGAAAATCTGAGAAGTAGAGAGTTTAAGAATGGAATTTTGTGGCTGTTACATTATCTGATTTGCAAATATCCATTTGTAAATCAATGGAATGTGAGAATTACAGAGAAATCCATATATTCTGTCTACTCGACAATCGAATTGATTGAAAATTTTTTCAATTTGACGTAAAATACTCTATATAAAACGAGACATATGTATCTATGATATAGATATATTTTTGTTTTATTATTTAGTAAAAAGCGTCCTTCTTTGATTATGCGAAAACGATCTTGATCTATGATTCTTTAAATATCCATGATAATAAATCCCAGTAAGGATAAGGTAAGAACTGTTCGTTGTATAGAATGGATTCAAAAAAATTATACTTCTCTGATTTTGGATTCCGAGTAGCTTATTTTCTTTTAGGTATTTTCCTTTAGGTAAAAGAAAGAATACTATAAGTCAAAGTAAAGACCTTAATTTTAGTTCAGACGCAATGCTTTTTTTTACTTCATTTTTTTCTTTCTTTTGGTACTCGAGTTGAAGAAGTACGAGAATTCTATAACTCTACCAAAAAACTTTCAACCTATTCATTGGAATAGTTTATTTAGTTAATAGTTAATTGCTTTTGTTACGGGAGTAGAAATATATTGCTAGTATATAGTAATTAAATTAATTAAACTTTTTTTTGGAGGTCGATAATTTATTTGTTGGCGAAAGTCGACCCTTCTCATTTTAGGATTGACCATCCCGAGTACCCTATTGAGGATGGAAATTCACTAATAAATAAGTCTTAAGCAAACTTGTTTATTCGTCTTTTTCGAACTATGTTTCATTCATATGATATAATATGTGTTTAAATAAATTGGATCCTTGCGGAGTCTTTCCCGATAAATACTTATTTCTTTTATTCATATTTTTCCATAGATAGCAAGTTTGAATTAGTATACAAAATACTAAACTAAACCAATGACTATTCATGATTCCATCCATATTGGATCAATTCCCTATACCACTTTGCAATGAAATTAGAGGAATGTTATGTTAAAACTTCGTTTAAAACGATGTGGTAGAAAGCAACATGCGACTTGAAGGACATGATCGATTGTGGATTTTGCTATCCATCATTTTCCATAGTAATGAAGATGCTCTTGACTCGACATAGTTTGTTCTATTCTTCCCGAACCGAATTTGTGCCGGGTTGTTTGTAAGTAAATAGTACATGATGAAGCTCGAGAGGACAGAATTGATTTTTTATCAAGGGAAAGAATCTAGGGTTAGTGAAAACTAATAAATTAGGCCAACTTTGTCAATCTATCCTTAATATAGAATAGAAATCGAAAGGTTAAAATAAGGAGAAAGTCCAATTTAGGAAGATTGGTAAAACTATTTCGATTAAAAGTCTATCAGAATCAATTGTTCATATTCGATTTCTATTTCTATAGAAGAGGTAAATGCTTTTTTTATAGAAGGAAATAAGAAAAAAGGGTATGTTGCTACTCTTTTGAAAGAAAAAAGATTACGAATTCCCGAAGTAATGTCTAAACCCAAGGATTTCACAAATTAAAGATAAAGGATTCCGGAACAAGTAAACACGATTTTCAATTGTCTCAACATCAACAATAGAATTCGATCAGAATAAGGAATAAAAGTCAATTCGTTCGAGAATCGATTCGTTCGAGATGAGAAAAAGAAAAGAGTTTAAAGACGACTGTCGCGTCTGCCACGACTGTGACATCACCTGTGAGGGGCCCAGCTCTGTGCAGCTGGTCCCATAAACCACTTGACTCCCCAGGATGAGTCAATCACAGGATTACATTGCAGCAGCAAAATAGTACAATAGTCATAATTGTATGGCCATCAGGCCTTAGTACAAAACGAGGTACAGTGCCTTACAAGGCACAAGGGTCTAACAAAATAACACATCTAGTCGGCGGAAGCTAGGCCCAAAAGCAATCCACAGGAACAGAGGTTGACAGCAGACAGCACCACATCAGGGCTCCGGAGGTAACTGTTCATCATCTCCTGGGTCCGCAGCATCTTCAGGGTATCCTCCAAGGTCGTAGAACGCTCCATCTATTGATGAGTTGTTGCAAGGGTGAGTACTTACGTACTCAGCAAGTCATAGGGAAGGTAGTGATACATATATATATATATGACATGAACCTATGCTATTGGAGAAAGAGCGAAAGGTTTTCCAAAATACATTTCTTTCTCTTTTCTTATTCAAATCCCGATCATACCCATGGCAGTAAATAAATCATATTGATGGTGATACATATATCCCATATCCAAGGCGATATATCCTCATATCACATTATTTTTATTCAAGCCTTTCAATCTTATACTCATAACAGTATTTCATAACTTAGGGCATAAACCACATGCCTCTTAATTATTATATGATCTCTATATTATGGTATTACCGCGACACGTCAACACATGACAGCCCACGGCAACGCCCCTTATCGTGACAACACATGCCACTTGGGTAATCTTGAACTAACAAATTTTAGTTTATAAAACAATACTTGTGTCACACCCCATGGATTTAATCCACCGCGGCATACTCCTAAAACTCGGGAGCATCAAGTATTCGAATACATTTTTAAACTCTGCAGAGATGTACCTCTTTTCAAATCCACTTTTTCACTCGACTTCCAAGTCGGGCCAACTCCATGCGACTTATACGCATGTGACAAGACCGAGATCACACAACGTTTTTGCAGTCTAGTATTAACAGTATCCCTGCCCGGTAGATGGACAATACTGTCCCAAGTACCGTTGTGGGTCCTCCCCACTGCCTTACTTCCTAGCCTGGGTCTATGTTCCCGCAGGACACATAACCTCTTTTGATTACAGTCGCCCACGACTTAATCTGGCGTAGGGCGTCTTCCTTCTTTACACCTTATCCTCTCATAATTTTTCTGATCTCACATCACTCATGGACGAACTGCGTCCCACCAGTTTCCACGCGAGAAACCGGATCGACAAGCCATGCAGGGAACTGATAATACTAAGAAAGTTACTAGGTTGCGCCTGTCCCATACCAGGTAAGTGGTTGGTACGTTTTTCATGCCACTAGACGCATAACACAAGGTTCTAGTCCTTACATGCCAGTGACCAGATCATACCACAAACCATGCACCTTCAGTGCCTACACCTTCAGTGCAACCAAGCACCTCCAGTGCTACCACCATTCCATACCAAAATACTGGTCACAGCTAGGGGTTCTATTTCATGAATATAAATGTACATGTTTATACTTTTATTAGTTCGTGGCTTGCTATCTTATCACGTTCACATTTCTCAAGTATTCAATCTATCACTGCCATAATATCATTGATCTCAACACACGCAATATTAATGAGATATCTACTCATGGAATAGCATAGCAATTCATGAAATATGGGTTTCAACATGATCAAAGTATGACTTGCCTTCCGCGTCGTAAGTATCAGCAGTCGATGACGGTTCAGCGACAAGATCTTCAACCCCGGACTCTTGCTCTGAACAAGATCAAACAAGCAAACAGGCATTACAATCAATCCTATTCTTACTAATCCACTACATGCAAAGATGCAAGGAGAAAATACTCTGGTGATACAAGGTTTTGAAAGCGATTTGAGTTTAACTACGGTAACTAGGGTTAAGATTAGTTGTTAAGGTTTACAAGGTTCCAAAATATCAGGGTGATATCAAGGTGGTGACTGGTTCACCCAAAAACAGCGAATGTCTTTAGGTTGGCATTCGGTTCAAGGCATCGACATAAGGCCGATGGGTGATAGAGGGCTCAACTCAAGTTGTGACAGTAGAGAAAAGTGTAGATCACAACATCAGGAGTCTAAGGGACAAAGTTATTTCCAAAGTTCATGGCTGGAAGTGGGTGAAAAGGCTCAATGCCACTGGCTGACATAGGCTGACAGTGCTCTAGAATGGCATTGACACTGCCAGAAACTAGGGTTAGCCATATCTTTTGACTCAGGGCTCCAAATGATGCACCACTTTGTCTGGTGGTTAGGCATTTGTAACAGGAACAAATGTCTCAACAGGACCTAGGGTAGGAGATGGCCGGAAAGTGATGAAAACCGGCGAAGAACACGGTGGCCGAGCTGTTCTCAACAGTTTCTGGACAAAACTTTGGCATGGCGATACCTCTTCATCTGGGCCGATCCAGGTGTCGAGCTAGAAGGAAAAAATGCTCATGGGGTCGAGGCACATCTACTAGACATGGTGGTTGGGGTTGAAACGGCCGGGAACAAAATCCGGCGACCGGAGCTAGGGAAGAAGACACCAAAATTGGGCATTTCTGTTCTAGGGCAAACGAACTCGAATCCTTGCTTGAGGATGGTCTCTGGGGCATACAAAAGCTAGGTGTGAAGTCAATTTAACTGGAAAATCACCACAGAAGCTTAACGGCGTGTTCCAGTGTGCATGCAAGGTGTAAACTTGGGGTTTTTCATATTTTAGCGAAATTGGTGATTCTGGTTGCTTAGATGTGTTCTAAACAGTCCACTGATCATGTTTGATTACAGGCTCGAGAGCTAATTTGACTTAGTTAAGGATTAATTGCTCGCCGGAGTTGTCGGGGGAAAACAGCAATTCCCGGCGATGAGGTGCAATAGAACTCAATTGGCTGCTACTACACAGGTAAGTGGTTGAGAGTAACTTACTGGTGGCTTCAATTTGGAGTTTGGTGCAGTGGATTGGCCTGGCACCGTGAGCCTCTTCTCGAGCTCGCCGAAGAAGACGAAGAAGACGGCGAGTTTAAGAACTTGGGTGGTTCTGGTGTGAGTGCGTTTGAGCTGGGCTGGGGTGGCTTTTATAGGCGCAGCAAGGAGCTCGCAACGGCTGGAATTGCCTGGAGAATTGAAGCGGGCTGGAGGTGACAACACGGCTGCATCCCGGCGAAGTGACGCGCTCCAGCGGCCGTGCCGGCTTTTGCAGCCTGGCGCACAGTCCTGGTTGATGCAACGGCGAGTTGATGCTTCCCCCAGGCATGCTTGCAACGTGGCGCAACTGTGTTGCCGTTGTCGGGCGCGCGCGCGGGAGAACGAAGGCGCTGCTGGCGGGCGAGGCGATTCCACGGTGGCGAACACGGTGCGCACACGCGGCAGGGAGACAGTGGCAGAGGTGGCGACGCTGGAGATCGCCGGCGACGAAGCCACGGCAGCGGCAACGGCGACGACCAAAATCCGGCGCTCGTGGTCGATTAAACGCCCTGGTCGTGCACAGTAGCCTGGTCGAACCAGGGACTGATTTGCGATGGTTTTTGGTTTGGCTTTGGACTAAACTGCAAATCTGGTCTTTGAGAGGTTCGATTTGGAATTTGACTCCATGGCTGAGTATAATATTTCTATTAATACTCATCTAGCTCAAATTTGGAGAAATTTTGATAAGATTTGAGGGATTTCACCTATTTTCGAAAATAGGGTAAAATTAGGGTAAACTAAATCTGGATTTTGTCGATCTCGAATTCTGGTGATTGGAGAGAGATTTTGAAGTCTGATCAAACAGGAGATCTGTATCAAATAGCATTTGGGAGGTGTTCCCTGAAGGAATTCTGGAGTTGGAATTGATTTGCAAATTTTAGCCTTTTCAGGCTTCCAGGTAAACAGAAAAGGACCTATTCGCAGTAATATTTGGACTAAACTGCGAAAAGTGTTTAGATGAATTAATCTGGCTCCCAACTTTTTGAAGTGAGTTGAGGATGAACCTAGGAACCTATTCCAGGGGTTACTTGAGTCTGAATAGGGTTAAATCAAGATAACTCAATCATCTGGAAACTGGGGTACTTAGGGTAAATCTGAATTTTCCTGTTTTCGAAAACAGAGAGAGACTTAGGTACTGGGAGTTAGGGTCAGAATTTGATTTGGCTCCTGAAGACTTTTATCCTCTGGGTAACTGGTAGGTTACATCTGGATGGTCAGATCTGGATCTGGATCTAGAGAATAGATTTGGAGATTTTTAGGGTTTGGGAGAGATTAGAGTTCAGCTGCTCTGGCTACTACTACAGAGGTACATGCATGCAGGGTTTTTATGCAAAACTTTTCACCCCCAGAACTAGGGTGTTACAAGCCTACCCTCCTTAAAGAAATCTCGCCCCGAGATTTACCTCGAGAAGGGAAGAGGTAGGGATAAGCCTGCCGCAGATCATCCTTTTTCTCCCAAGTCGCTTCTTCCTTTGAGTGATCTTCCCATTGAACCTTGCAAAGCTTGATTTTCTTTCTTCTGAGTTGACGCTCATCACTAGCCAGTATTTGCAGTGGTTGAGTGTGGTAAGTGAGATTCTTCTGAAGTGGGATCCCCTGGTGTTCTATCTGATCCGTTGGTTCCTTGAGGCACTTACGGAGTTGCGAGACATGAAACACGTCATGAATTTCTCCGAGATCTGATGGTAAATCCAGTTTGTAAGATACCTCTCCTTTCCTCTTAAGGACTTTGAATGGTCCAATGTACCTTGGGGACAGTTTTCCTCTCTGATGGAATCTTCTCAATCCTTTTAATGGTGTAACCTTGAGATAAACTGATTCGCCTGGTGCAAACGACAATTCCCTTCTTCGGTTGTCGGCATAGCTCTTCTGGTGTGACTGTGCTGCCTTTAATCGTTCTCTGATGAGCTTGACGTGTGCTTCAGCTTCTTCGATGAGTTCGGGTCCAATGACTTGCCTTTCTCCTGGCTCGTCCCAATGTAATGGAGTTCTGCACTTGCGCCCATACAAAGCTTCAAAGGGTGCCATTTGCAGACTAGCTTGGTAACTGTTATTATAAGTAAACTCCGCAAATGGTAAGCACTTTTCCCAAGAGGTTCCATAATCTAAGATGCAAGCTCTGAGAAGGTCTTCCAAGATTTGATTTACACGTTCAGTCTGTCCTCCTGTCTGTGGATGATATGCAGTGCTGAACTGCAATTGGGTCCCCAATGCTTCGTGGAGTCGGTTCCAGAATTTGGATGTGAATTGTGTTCCTCGATCTGAAACGATCTTCTTCGGGATACCATGCAGTGTCACTATTCGCTGCAGGTATAGCTCCGCTAATTTGTTGCCATTATACGTTTTCTTGACTGGTATAAAATGAGCAACTTTTGTGAGTCTGTCCACAATGACCCATATGGAATCATATCCCCCTTGTGTTCTGGGAAGTCCTGTGATAAAATCCATACCAATCTCTTCCCATTTCCAAGTTGGCACTGGTAAGGGTTGCAGCTTTCCGGCTATCTTCTGATGATCGGCCTTAATCCTTTGGCAAGTGTCACATCTTGCGACATATTCCGCGATTTCCCTCTTCATCCCATTCCACCAGAATTGCGTCTTCAGATCCTTGTACATCTTGGTGTTTCCAGGGTGTAGTGAATATGGGGTTTTATGAGCTTCGAAAAGAATTAATTCCTTAAGGTCTGTATTTCGGGGCACACAAATCCTTCCCCGATACCATACAATTCCTTGATGATCTTCAATGAAATCCTGGGTTTTTCGTTATCTGATGTGGCTCTTGATCTTATGTATCTCCTCATCTTCTTTCTGAGCATCCTCAATCTGCTTTTGGAGTTGAGACTCCACAGTCAATGTAGCTAACATCCCAGATGGCACTATGGTTACTTCGAGATTCTGAAATTCCTGCCGTAAGCACGGGTTTTTGGGTGTAGCTCCTTGTAGGGTATAAGCCTTTCTGCTCAAGGCATCTGCCACTACGTTGGCTTTCCTTGGATGGTAGAGTATGCTGAGGTCGTAGTCCTTGATCAGCTCGAGCCATCGGCGCTGACGCATATTGAGCTCCGTCTGTGTGAAGATATACTTGAGGCTTTTATGATCGGTAAAGATCTCACACTTATGTCCAATGAGATAATGCCGCCATATCTTTAAAGCATGCACCACTGCTGCTAACTCCAAATCATGAGTCGGATAATTTTCCTCATGTGGTCTCCATTGACGTGAAGCATAAGCTACTACTCGACCTTGCTGCATTAACACACAGCCTATTCCTTGCTTTGAAGCATCACAGTAAACTACAAAATCTTCTTTGCTGTCTGGTAATGTGAGGACCGGTGTTGTTGTCAATTTCTGCTTCAGCTTCTGAAAACTTTCTTCACACTTGATGGTCCATTCAAATGCAACATCCTTCTTTAGCAGGTTCGTAAGAGGTTTGGCTATTTGGGAAAATCCTTCAATGAATCTCCTATAATATCCTGCTAATCCCAAGAAACTTCTAATCTCTGAAACTGAGGTAGGTTGCTTCCACTCCTTGATTGCGGAGATTTTAGCTGAATCCACTGAAATTCCTTCTGCTGTCAACACATGTCCAAGAAATGAAATTCTTGACATCCAAAATTCACATTTGTCAAACTTGGCATAAAATTGCCTCTCTCGTAGCCTTCCCAAGACTAGGTGCAAATGTTGCTCATGTTCTTCCGTACTCTTGGAATATATCAGAATGTCATCTATGAATACTATGACAAACTTGTCAAGATAATCCATAAACGTACTGTTCATGATATTCATGAAAGCTGCCGGAGCATTGGTCAATCCAAAGGGCACTACTGTGAATTCATATAGCCCGTATCTTGTAGTGAAAGCAGTCTTCGGTATATCTTCCTTCTTGATTTTCAGTTGATGATATCCAGATTTTCAAATCTATCTTAGAAAATACTTTGGCTCCTCGAAGTTGGTCGAACAAGTCATCAATTCTTGGCAATGGGTACTTGTTCTTAATAGTGACTTCATTCAAAGCTCGGTAATCTACACACATCCGTAAAGTTCCGTCTTTCTTCCTTACAAACAAAACTGGGGCTCCCCAAGGTGAAGCACTGGGTCGGATAAATCCTTTACCCTCCAGTTCCTCTAACTGATTTTTCAACTCTTCTAAGTCCGTTACCGGCATCCTATATGGTCTCTTAGCTATAGGTGCCGCTCTTGGTTTAAGCTCAATGGTAAACTCTATCTCCCTGTCAGGTGGCATCCCTGGGAGTTCTTCTGGGAATACATCCGGGTATTCTTGTACTGTGGGTACTTGATCCAAGCATACTTCCTGAAGTGCATGGACTGATCCTTGCAATTTTTCGACCGATGATCTTTCCGCATGGAATAGGACTTCCTTCCCTTGGTTACTAACAAGGCTTAGAGTTTTCTTCTCACAATCCACTAGACCTTTATGCTGAGATAACCAATCCATTCCTATTATAATGTCTAGGCCTTGCAGTTCTAGGACTAATAGATTAGCCAAGAACTCTACCCCTTCTATTTTGAAGGTTATACGACGACAAGCTGAATATACAGGCAGCTTAGCTCCTGGGGTCTGTATAGCCATAGGGTACTCTAGAGGTACCATAGGTATTCCCACTTTAAATGCAAAATCTTCTGATATGAATGAGTTTGTAGCTCCAGGATCAAACAGTATTAAAGCAGATGCAGACTGGATCAAGAATCTACCTAGGAGAATGTCAGAGGCATCGTCCGCTTCTTGAAGGGAGGTGAAGTTCAGTCGGCCTCCTCGGCCTACCATTTGTTTTCCTCCTCGCCCTCGTCCTCGGCCTGCTACACTTCCCCCTCTGTTGGGCAAACCTCCTCTGGGGCTCTGCAATGGTGATGAAGCTGTGGTTCTAGGTGCCATTGTTTGTGTTCCAGCTTGCGATCTTGCTATCGCCATTGGCAGTTGAATCCACGGGCAACTGTCTTTGCGGTGTCCCACCTGTCCGCAATGATAGCATTGAGTCCTTGATTGAGGGCAATCCCTTTGATAGTGTGCTCCTCTGCAGTTGGGGCACGTCGGCGTGAATTGTGGTCTTGGCGCCGGGTAGGGCAGACGAAAATTTGGAGATGTTGGGGCCCTTCCCCTAGATGAGCTGGCTGGCAGTCGCGACTGTTGCATCATCTTCCTCTTCCGATTTTCTTCTCCAAGGCCTCGCTTTTCTTCTATCTTTAATACTCGATTCACCAGGGTCTGGAATTCTGTGAACTCATGGGAGGCAATCTGATACTGCAAATAGTGCTGAAGTCCCTCGGTGAAGCGTTCAATCTTCTTATCTTCCGTGTCGATGTCGTTGGACGCATATCGAGCTAGATGGTGGATTTGGTGCAGGTACTCAGTGACAGTCCGGTTCCCTTGAGTCAAGTTCCGGAATTCTCGGCGTTTGGCTGCCATGACGCCTGTAGGGATATGGAATTTTCGGAACTGATCCTTAAATTCCGTCCAAGTGATGTTGTCTTTGTCCAAGTGTGCTTCTTGATAATTCATCCACCAAGCAGCTGCTGCTCCAGTGAGTTGGTGTGATCCGAATAACACCTTCTCTCGATCATTGCAACGAACAGTGTCCAGTTTCCTTTCGATGTCCCGCAGCCAGTCGTCTGCGATGATTGGGTCGGTCGCGCTTGCGAAGGTTGGCGGTCGCGTCTTCTGGAAGTCTGAGAGTCGAGTTCCGACGGCAGTACCTTCAGCAGTCCCTGGCATTTTCTGAATGACTTGAGCTAGCAACTGGGTATGTGCCGCTTGGGCTTCTTGGCGGCTCCTCTCCATTGAAAGGAGAATTTCCTGCAGACTTGGTGAGTCTTCTTGTGGTGGTGGTGAGCTCTGCGATCCTGGATGAGGTGTGGATCCTCTTCGTGGTGTAACTGGGTCTTGGCCCTCTTGGTCATCTTGGGTCCTTCTCCTTGTGTGAACCATTCTGGTCTTCTGAAGAGAGAAGCAGACAGGTCTAACTAACTAAGAGAGAATTAGGGTACTAATGCAGAAATTAGTGCGAAGCTGATCATTAATGCACAAGTAGTTGATACAAAAGCGGCTAAACGCCTTAGTCTGATACAACCAAAATACAAGTAATGGTGATGATAACAACCAAAGCATCACCAATCCTAGAAGATCTACCCTGGCCTGAGGATCTAAAAGAACAGGCAACTAACTGCTCCCACAGGGCTCAACCTCCTCTGGCTCCATCTCGTCGTCGGACTCCTCCAGAGTGACAAACCCGGGTGGTCCAGACTCATGGAACAGCAGAGCAGACCCACTGCCCTCTGCCTGGCGGGTGCTAGGGGTAGAGAATGAGCGTCGGTACCCAGCTGCATTAGCAACCCTCCGAGTAATCAAGCTAGGTCCCGCACTGGGTCCAAAGGTACGAGCTGGGGAGACAACTGTCGGAGCAACCTCCTCAACTGTGCGGCGTCTCTGAGCTGCAGGCTGAGAGGTCAACGACGGGGAAGCGGTTCGGCCACGTTTCTTCTGCTCCTCCAACTCCTTGCGGAGCTCCTGATGCTCAGCAAGCAAAGTAGAGTAGCGCGAGTCGAGGGTCCTCAACAGACCTACGGTGCTTGCCAGACACGGGTCCGGGTACTCCACGATGGATGACAACCCAGAGGGAGATAAAGGCACGTGACGGAAAGGTGACTCCTGGAGCCGGCATACGTACACCTGGCGTACCCGATGCACCGCCTCCCGAGCTACGTCCTGGATAGCATCCAGTCGGCTTGCCCTGCTGGCCTCCACCCTGATCACCTGTCCTTCACGACTATCGAGAGCGTGCACCAGCACTTTGGCCTTGAAGCCATAGCGACGCCCCTCATAATAGTCCCAAATAGTCTCGCAGATCGGGCGCTCATCAATCCCTAGGAATTGAGCAATATGCCACAGCAATGTGGCCCATCCACCTAGACGCTCGATGTAGCTGAAACGCTCCTTGGCCATCCTGCCGCGAACTTTTGGAAGCAAAATAAGATTTTGAAGTCAACATTTTTATAAAAGCAAGAACAACCTTTGCAAAATAAAATTTTTCAGAAATAATTTTTAAATAACTTACGAGGTCCTGGCGCTACCAAGCCCTGAGGGTACCGTCCTACAGTCAAGGTCTGTGCTGCTCTGATACCACTATTTTTGTCGCGTCTGCCACGACTGTGACATCACCTGTGAGGGGCCCAGCTCGGTGCAGCTGGTCCCATAAACCACTTGACTTCCCAGGATGAGTCAATCATAGGATTACATTGCAGCAGCAAAATAGTACAATAGTCATAATTGTATGGCCATCAGGCCTTAGTACAAAACGAGGTACAGTGCCTTACAAGGCACAAGGGTCTAACAAAATAACACATCTAGTCGGCGGAAGCTAGGCCCAAAAGCAATCCACAGGAACAGAGGTTGACAGCAGACAGCACCACATCAGGGCTCCGGAGGTAACTGTTCATCATCTCCTGGGTCCGCAGCATCTTCAGGGTATCCTCCAAGGTCGTAGAACGCTCCATCTATTGATGAGTTGTTGCAAGGGTGAGTACTTACGTACTCAGCAAGTCATAGGGAAGGTAGTGATACATATATATATATATATATATATGACATGAACCTATGCTATTGGAGAAAGAGCGAAAGGTTTTCCAAAATACATTTCTTTCTCTTTTCTTATTCAAATCCCGATCATACCCATGGCAGTAAATAAATCATATTGATGGTGATACATATATCCCATATCCAAGGCGATATATCCTCATATCACATTATTTTTATTCAAGCCTTTCAATCTTATACTCATAACAGTATTTCATAACTTAGGGCATAAACCACATGCCTCTTAATTATTATATGATCTCTATATTATGGTATTACCGCGACACGTCAACACATGACAGCCCACGGCAACGCCCCTTATCGTGACAACACATGCCACTTGGGTAATCTTGAACTAACAAATTTTAGTTTATAAAACAATACTTGTGTCACACCCCATGGATTTAATCCACCGCGGCATACTCCTAAAACTCGGGAGCACGAAGTATTCGAATACATTTTTAAACTCTGCAGAGATGTACCTCTTTTCAAATCCACTTTTTCACTCGACTTCCAAGTCGGGCCAACTCCATGCGACTTATACGCATGTGACAAGGCCGAGATCACACAACGTTTTTGCAGTCTAGTATTAACAGTATCCCTGCCCGGTAGATGGACAATACTGTCCCAAGTACCGTTGTGGGTCCTCCCCACTGCCTTACTTCCTAGCCTGGGTCTATGTTCCCGCAGGACACATAACCTCTTTTGATTACAGTCGCGCACGACTTAATCTGGCGTAGGGCGTCTTCCTTCTTTACACCTTATCCTCTCATAATTTTTCTGATCTCACATCACTCATGGACGAACTGCGTCCCACCAGTTTCCACGCGAGAAACCGGATCGACAAGCCATGCAGGGAACTGATAATACTAAGAAAGCTACTAGGTTGCGCCTGTCCCATACCAGGTAAGTGGTTGGTACGTTTTTCATGCCACTAGACGCATAACACAAGGTTCTAGTCCTTACATGCCAGTGACCAGATCATAACACAAACCATGCACCTTCAGTGCCTACACATTCAGTGCAACCAAGCACCTCCAGTGCTACCACCATTCCATACCAAAATACTGGTCACGGCTAGGGGTTCTATTTCATGAATATAAATGTACATGTTTATACTTTTATTAGTTCGTGGCTTGCTATCTTGTCACGTTCACATTTCTCAAGTATTCAATCTATCACTGCCATAATATCATTGATCTCAACACATGCAATATTAATGAGATATCTACTCATGGAATAGCATAGCAATTCATGAAATTTGGGTTTCAACATGATCAAAGTATGACTTGCCTTCCGCGTCGTAAGTATCAGCAGTCGATGACGGTTCAGCGACAAGATCTTCAACCCCGGACTCTTGCTCTGAACAAGATCAAACAAGCAAACAGGCATTACAATCAATCCTATTCTTACTAATCCACTACATGCAAAGATGCAAGGAGAAAATACTCTGGTGATACAAGGTTTTGAAAGCGATTTGAGTTTAACTACGGTAACTAGGGTTAAGATTAGTTGTTAAGGTTTATAAGGTTCCAAAATATCAGGGTGATATCAAGGTGGTGACTGGTTCGCCCAAAAACAGCGAATGTCTTTAGGTTGGCATTCGGTTCAAGGCATCGACATAAGGCCGATGGGTGATAGAGGGCTCAACTCAAGTTGTGACAGTAGAGAAAAGTGTAGATCACAACATCAGGAGTCTAAGGGACAAAGTTATTTCCAAAGTTCATGGCTGGAAGTGGGTGAAAAGGCTCAATGCCACTGGCTGACATAGGCTGACAGTGCTCTAGAATGGCATTGACACTGCCAGAAACTAGGGTTAGCCATATCTTTTGACTCAGGGCTCCAAATGATGCACCACTTTGTCTGGTGGTTAGGCATTTGTAACAGGAACAAATGTCTCAACAGGACCTAGGGTAGGAGATGGCCGAAAAGTGATGAAAACCGGCGAAGAACACGGTGGCCGAGCTGTTCTCAACAGTTTCTGGACAAAACTTTGGCATGGCGATACCTCTTCATCTGGGCCGATCCAGGTGTCGAGCTAGAAGGAAAAAATGCTCATGGCGTCGAGGCACATCTACTAGACAAGGTGGTTGGGGTTGAAACGGCCGGGAACAAAATCCGGCGACCGGAGCTAGGGAAGAAGACACCAAAATTGGGCATTTCTGTTCTAGGGCAAACGAACTCGAATCCTTGCTTGAGGATGGTCTCTGGGGCATACAAAAGCTAGGTGTGAAGTCAATTTAACTGGAAAATCACCACAGAAGCTTAACGGCGTGTTCCAGTGTGCATGCAAGGTGTAAACTTGGGGTTTTTCATATTTTAGCGAAATTGGTGATTCTGGTTGCTTAGATGTGTTCTAAACAGTCCACTGATCATGTTTGATTACAGGCTCGAGAGCTAATTTGACTTAGTTAAGGATTAATTGCTCGCCGGAGTTGTCGGGGGAAAACAGCAATTCCCGGCGATGAGGTGCAATAGAACTCAATTGGCTGCTACTACACAGGTAAGTGGTTGAGAGTAACTTACTGGTAGCTTCAATTTGGAGTTTGGTGCAGTGGATTGGCCTGGCACCGTGAGCCTCTTCTCGAGCTCGCCGAAGAAGACGAAGAAGACGGCGAGTTTAAGAATTTGGGTGGTTCTGGTGTGAGTGCGTTTGAGCTGGGCTGGGGTGGCTTTTATAGGCGCAGCAAGGAGCTCGCAACGGCTGGAATTGCCTGGAGAATTGAAGCGGGCTGGAGGTGACAACACGGCTGCATCCCGGCGAAGTGACGCGCTCCAGCGGCCGTGCCGGCTTTTGCAGCCTGGCGCACAGTCCTGGTTGATGCAACGGCGAGTTGATGCTTCCGCCAGGCATGCTTGCAACGTGGCGCAACTGTGCTGCCGTTGTCGGGCGCGCACGCGGGAGAACGAAGGCGCTGCTGGCGGGCAAGGCGATTCCACGGTGGCGAACACGGTGCGCACACGCGGCAGGGAGACAGTGGCGGAGGTGGCGACGCTGGAGATCGCCGGCGACGAAGCCACGGCAGCGGCAACGGCGACGACCAAAATCCGGCGCTCGTGGTCGATTAAACGCCCTGGTCGTGCACAGTAGCCTGGTCGAACCAGGGACTGATTTGCGATGGTTTTTGGTTTGGCTTTGGACTAAACTGCAAATCTGGTCTTTGAGAGGTTCGATTTGGAATTTGACTCCATGGCTGAGTATAATATTTCTATTAATACTCATCTAGCTCAAATTTGGAGAAATTTTGATAAGATTTGAGGGATTTCACCTATTTTCGAAAATAGGGTAAAATTAGGGTAAACTAAATCTGGATTTTGTCGATCTCGAATTCTGGTGATTGGAGAGAGATTTTGAAGTCTGATCAAACAGGAGATCTGTATCAAATAGCATTTGGGAGGTGTTCCCTGAAGGAATTCTGGAGTTGGAATTGATTTGCAAATTTTAGCTTTTTCAGGCTTCCAGGTAAACAGAAAAGGACCTATTCGCAGTAATATTTGGACTAAACTGCGAAAAGTGTTTAGATGAATTAATCTGGCTCCCAACTTTTTGAAGTGAGTTGAGGATGAACCTAGGAACCTATTCCAGGGGTTACTTGAGTCTGAATAGGGTTAAATCAAGATAACTCAATCATCTGGAAACTGGGGTACTTAGGGTAAATCTGAATTTTCCTGTTTTCGAAAACAGAGAGAGACTTAGGTACTGGGAGTTAGAGTCAGAATATGATCTGGCTCCTGAAGACTTTTATCCTCAGGGTAACTGGTAGGTTACATCTGGATGGTCAGATCTGGATCTGGATCTAGAGAATAGATTTGGAGATTTTTAGGGTTTGGGAGAGATTAGAGTTCAGTTGCTCTGGCTACTACTACAGAGGTACATGCATGCAGGGTTTTTATGCAAAACTTTTCACCCCCAGAACTAGGGTGTTACAACGACTCAAAAAATTTCGAAGGATTTTTTCCTTTGAACTCTGTCAGTCAAAATTACCCAACTTGAGTCACGAGTATAAATGAAATTTATTTTTCTGTATAGTCTAATATATATCTACTTGTATTATAGATAGAAATTCAAATCATTTTTCTCGAGCCATATGTGGAGAAAACCTCCTATACGTTTCTAGAAGGGGCATTGTTTATCTACATCTATCCCAATAAGCTATCTATCGAATCGTTGCAATTGATGTTCGATCTCGAAGAGAAGGAAGAGATCTTCGAAAAGTAGGTTTTATGATCCGATAAAAAATCAAACTTGTTTAAATATTCTAGCTATTCTCTATTTCCTTGAAAAGGGTGCTCAACCTACAAGAACTGTTTTTTTTTCTTTTTTTAGAAATCCTAATTGTTCTTGATTATGGGTTGGATTGAAAGGGGATATTATGGATTGAATGTGTAAAAGAAACAGTATATTGATAAAGAGAATGTATTCCAAAGTCAAAAGAGCGATTGGCTTGCAAAAATAAAATAAAAGATTTTTTATCTTTTGTAATTAGAACAAACATAAACTAATTGGATAGAAAAGGAGCAGAAAAAGATCCATGGATTAGATTTTCTTTCTTTTCTTTCCGGGGTATGTATTACAAAATACAAAATACAATACCCTGTTCTGACCATATTGCACTATGTATCATCATTTGATAAACCGAGAAATGCTTTTTTTCTCTAATTCAAGTAGAAAGAAACGAAATTCGAAAAATTCGAAGGTTATTTAGAAAAACAGAAGTCTTGTCAACAATACTTCATCTACCGACTTCTCTTTCAGTAGTATATTTATGCATTTGCTCATGATCATGGTTTAAATGGTTCCGAACCTGTGGAAATTCTTGGTCGTAATAACAAGAAATTTAGTTTAGTACTTGTGAAACATTTCATTGTTCGAATGTATCAACATAATTTTTGGATTAATTCGGTTAATCATCCTAACCAAAATCGATTTATTGATCACAACAATTATTTTTATTCTCAATTTTGTTCTCAGATTATATCTGAGGGGTTTGCGATTGTTGTGGAAATTCCATTCTCGCTATGAGGACTATCTTGTCTGGAAGAAAAAGAAATACCAAAGTTTCAGAATTTACGAGCTATTCATTCAATATTTCCCTTTTTAGAAGACAAATTTTTGCATCTACATTATCTATTACATATAGAAATACCTTGTCCTATCCACTTGGAAATCTTGGTTCAACTCCTTCAATGCCGGATCCAGGATGTTCCATCTTTGCATTTATTGTGATTCTTTCTCAACTACTATTCTAATTGGAATAGTCTCATTACTTCAATGAAATCGATTTTTATTTTGAAAAAAGAAAATAAAAGACTATTTCGATTCTTATATAATTCTTATGTATCAGAATGTGAATTTTTCTTTTTTTCTTCATAAACAATCTTCTTGCTTACAGTTAACATCTTATGGAACCTTTCTTGAATGAATCATCTTCTGTAGGAAGATGGAGCATTTTGGGGTAATAGACCCTGGTTTTTTTCGGAAAACCGTATGGATCTTTATTGACCCTCTTATGCATTATGTTCGATATCAAGGAAAGGCAATTCTTGCATCAAAAGGAACTCTTCTTTTGATGAAGAAATGGAAATGTTACCTTGTCCATTTCTGGCAATATTTTTTTTATTTTTGGACTCAACCGCAAAGGATCCATCTAAACCAATTAACAAACTCTTGCTTCAATTTTTTGGGTTATCTTTCAAGAGTACCAATAAATACTTTGTTAGTAAGGAATCAAATGCTGGAGAATTCATATCTAATAGATACTCAAATTCAAAAATTCGCTATCGTAGTCCCCGCTGTTCCACTTATTGGATCCTTATCAAAAGCTCACTTTTGCATTGGATCAGGGCATGCTATTAGTAAACCAATTTGGACCGATTTATCAGATTGGGATATTCTTGTTCGATTTGGTTGGATATGTAGAAATCTTTTTCATTATCATAGTGGATCTTCGAAAAAATGAACTTTGTATCAACTGAAGTATGTACTTCGACTTTCATGAGCTAGAACATTAGCTCGTAAACATAAAAGCACAGTACGAAATTTTATGCAACGATTAGGTTCGGTATTTTTAGTAAAATTTTTTCGGAAGAAGAAAAAGTTCTTTCTTTGATTTTCACCAAAACAACCCCCTTTTCTTTTCATGGCTCACACAGTGAGCATATTTGGTATTTGGATATTATCCGTATCAATGATCTGGTGAATCCTGATAATTAAATATCAGACAAAACTAATAAACTAGAAATGATCGATAAATGGTCAAGGGAAAACTTGCACATTTTCAATTCTGAAATGTTCCCTGTAATATAGTTTACTATGATAGTAGGTGAATCAACTATATTAGGTGAATTAACTTACTAGCTAAAAAAATTAGTAGACTTCCTCTTAGGAATAGAAATTGGCTATTTCTACATAGGGAAAGTCGTGTGCAATGAAAAATGCAAGCATGATTTGGGGAGGGATTTTTTCTCTATTGTAACAAGGAAAAATTATCTACTCCATCCGACTAGTTCCGGGTTTGAGTCCTAGGCAACCCATATGGAAAATAGAAAAGGACAATATGAGTTTTGAATTTTCACTCGCCTCATTTACATACAAAATTTTTAGGTTTAGGTTTGGTGAATGGTGAATTTTGTTATATGGATAGCTACTCGTTGGGGCTGGCTTGGTTGAGATTGGTATTTAGTATATGTTATACTGTTAAATAACAAGCCTTCTATTATCTATTTTCTTTCTAGTTAATACGTGTGCTTGGGAGTCCTTGCAATTTGAATAAACCAAGATCTTACCATGACTGCAATTTTAGAGAGACGCGAAAGTACAAGCCTATGGGGTCACTTCTGCAACTGGATAACTAGCACGCAAAATCGTCTTTACATTGGATGGTTCGGTGTTTTGATGATCCCTACCGTATTGACCGCAACTTCTGTATTTATTATCGCCTTCATCGCTGCTCCCCCAGTAGATATTGATGGTATTCGTGAACCTGTTTCTGTTTCTTTACTTTATGGAAACAACATTATCTCTGGTGCCATTATTCCTACTTCTGCGGCGATCGGTTTGCTCTTTTACCCAATCTGGGATGCTGCATCTGTTGATGAGTGGTTATACAATGGCGGTCCTTATGAGCTAATTATTCTACACTTCTTACTTGGTGTAGCTTGTTATATGGGTCGTGAATGGGAACTTAGTTTCCATCTGGGTATGCGTCCTTGGATTGCTGTTGCATATTCAGCTCCTGTTGCAGCTGCTGCGGCTATTTTCTTGATTTACCCTATTGGTCAAGGAAGTTTCTCCGATGGTATGCCTTTAGGAATATCTGGTACTTTCAACTTTATGATTGTATTCCAGGTAGAGCACAACATCCTTATGCATCGATTTCACATGTTAGGTGTAGCTGGTGTATTCGGCAGTTCCCTATTCAGTTCTATGCATGGTTCATTGGTAACCTCTAGTTTGATCAGGGAAACCACTTAAAATGAATCTGCTAATGAGGGTTACAAATTTGGTCAAGAGGAAGAGACTTATAATATTGTGGCCGCTCATGGTTATTTTGGCTGATTAATCTTCCAATATAGTAGTTTCAACAACTCTCATTCTTTACACTTCTTCTTGGCTGCTTGGCCTGTAGTAGGTATCTGGTTCACTGCTTTAGGTATTAGTACTATGGCATTCAACCTGAATGGGTTCAATTTCAACCAATCTATAGTTGATAGCCAAGGTTGTGTTATTAATACTTGGGCTGATATCATCAATCGTGCTAATCTTGGTATGGAAGTAATGCACGAACGTAATGCTCACAACTTCCCTCTAGACCTAGCTGCTCTTGAAGTTCCATCTCTGAATGGATAAAACTTTTCTGTCAAGGAAAGTTCCAACTGACTGACATATAGGATTTTTGAAGGAAGGAAAGCCATAAATACCCAATATTTTACCAAGACATTAGGTATTTCTGAATCTTTCTATTCTGAATTAAGTTAACGACGAGATTTAGTATCCTTTCTTGCACTTTCATAACTCGTGAAATTCCGAGTAGGCACAAATTCCCCCAGTTTATGACCTACCATAGGATTTGTTATGTAAATAGGTATATGTTCCTTTCCATTATGAATCGCAATTGTATGGCCAACCATTGTGGGTCGAATGCTAGATGCCCGGGACCATATTACTATTGTTTCTATCTCCTCCTTCATATTGAACTTTTCGATTTTGTCGCGCCCTGAAACTGGGACTACGACTACTCCTATAGAGACCTAGCTCGCTACAGCTAGTCCCATACACACACCTTTGACTTCCCAGGATAAGTCAAACACAGGAGTATATTACATTGCAACAGAGTAACTTACAAAATATTTAAGCAGTGTGGCCTGCTGGCCTTAATATTACATAAAGGATTACAATGCCTACAAGGCATTCAGGGTTTAGCAAAATATTAACTACACAGCAGAAGGTAGGTGACCCTCCCACAAAAGAAGTTGACGGTAGAACAACACACATCAGGGCTCTGGTGGAACTGATTCTCCTCCTTCTGGATCCACGAAGTTCTCCATGCCATCATCTTGATCAAAGAACGCTCCATCTATTGAGTTGAATGTTGCAAGGGTGAGCACTTACGTACTCAGCAAGTCATAGGTAAGAGTAGATACATATAGTAGTGATGATATGAACCTAGACTAGTCAAGAATTATGGATGTTTATAAAATAATATTTTTCTTTCATACCTCATCTCATCTTATTTCATGGCAGCACTTTTCATAATATAACATCATCATTCATGTTCACTAAATTATAGCACTACCGCGACACATTGACACACGACAGCCCACGGCAGCACTCCTTATTATGACAACACATGTCATTTGGGTAATCTTGATTTAACACATTTTATTTAGAAAAATATACTTGTGTCACACCCTGTGGATTTAATCCACCACAGCAGACTCCTATAAACCCGGGAGCTCAGAATATTCGAATACGATTTTAACTCTACAGAGAGGTACCAATTTACCCGCAAGATATTCCACTTTCAAGCCCATCCTATCAATATGATTAGACCCTTCCTCACAACCATGTGTGAGTGGCAAAGTGGAGATAACAAGAACTTTTGTTATGTCTCACTTACAATTCACCCCCGACCCTGTGGCTCTCCGCGAACCACAGTTGTGGCAGGTTGTATCCAAACCTCCACCCCTTTGCTTATTCCCATTACTGGGTCAGCGTGCTTGATCACCTTCAGTGATATGTGTGGGAGCCATACTCTGTGCTTATCGTGCATCACTACACATCTCATGCAGGGGTTTCATGTGCGATCCACATAAGTACTTGTTCAGGCCTGTCCCATACCAGGCTTGCGGTTAGCACGTTGTTCATGCCACTAGACGCACAACACAAGGTTCTAGTCCTTATATGCCAGTGACCAGACCATCCACAACCCTGCACCTTCAGTGCCTGCACATCCTTTGCAGTTTAGCACCTCCAGTGCTACCACCATTCCATACCATTTTTCTGGTCACGGCTAGGGGTTTTATTTCATGAATATAAGTATATAAATACATATAATAGTTCATGGCTCAAAACTTGTTTATTTCACATTTCACAGATAACCAGTCAAGTACTACCAATTCATAAATCAAACATTCTCAATCTTTCTCATGCAATATTATCTATATTCAAGGTTATGTTTTAGCAACATTTAAAATATAGGGTCAAGATGACCAAGGATATGACTTGCCTTCCGCGTCGTAAGATACAGCAGTTGATGACGGGTCAACAGCAAAATCTTCAAAGTCAACTTCTGGATCTGCTCGACGTCAAACAAACACACCATGATTACTTATAATATTAAAATGTTTTATGACTTAAATGCAGAAATGCAGAAATGCTCAACAAGAATGATTGAACTATACTGGAGATAATTTGAACTGTAAGCTGAACTGAGTCAAGATTCTAGGGTTTCAAGGAATCTGGGCTAAGGATGGTGATTAGATAATCTTAGGGTTCAGGATTACAACAGGATAATAATTTTGTGGCTGGTTTAATCAAAACAGCGAATGTCAACAGATCGACATTCGGATCAAGGCTTTGACCTAGCTTCAAGAAAAGCTAGAGTGCTTATCTCAAGTTGTGGTAGTAGAAGAAAATGTAGATCATAACTCTACAAATTCAGTGGACAAAGTGGTTTTCAAATTTCACAACCAGAAGTTGGTAAACAAGGCCAATGCCACTGGCTGACAAGCTCTGGCATAGAGATGACAATGCCAAAAACTAGGGCTTGGCATAACTTTTGATCTAGAGCTCCAAATGATGCACCACTTTGTCTGGGAGGTAGGCATTGACAACAGGAACAAATAAGTGAACAGGATCCAAGGCTGAAAATGGATGGACAGCAAGAAATCTGATGATGAACTGCTGTGAACTCACTGCACTAAATCAGTTCTGGACAAAATTTGGCAAAGCTATAACTTCCAATCTAGGCCGATCTAGGTGTCGGGCTAGAAGACAAAAATGTTCAGGAGATCAAAGCATACACACTGGACAAGGTGGTTAGGGTTGAAACGGCTGGGAAAAGTTTTCCGGTGATCGGCGCCGGAGAAGAAGTACTGGAATTGGGTATTTTCGATACAAGCCGATTGAACTCGATTCCTTGCTCTAGGAGTGATATATGGATATGAGGAAGCTACTGGTAGCATCAATTTGACCGGAGGTTCGTCGGTATGGCCTGCCGACGAGAGCCAACGACTGTTAAATTGCAAAATCGGGAATAGCTTCAAATTGGGATCAATTGATTGTTCTAAGTTCACAGGCATGCTTGAAATAACTCACTGATCATTTTAGATTATAATTTCGAAAGCTAATTCGGGCTGAATTAAGCTACATTGCAAGAACAGGGCAATCGGCAATTCCGGTGATCGCCGGCGTTAGAGGTCACTGGTGAGCAATTAGCACTACTACAGAAGTGCATTCCACTAACCCTTATTTTCTAACGGTTGTAAGCAATCTAGGAAAAATCCGATAGAATAGGACGACAGTGGCGGAAAACCATCATTTTACTATCGGTTATACACTAATCCAACGTTAGTGAAATGCAAATACTTTTTACTATCGGTTATTACTGTACAAACCGATATAATATATTAAATAGTACTATCGGTTTTCCATTTTTAACTGATAGTGAAATAACTGACTTTTTACTATCGGTTATTACTGTACCAACCGATATAATATATTACAATAGTACTATCGGTTTTTCGTTCGTAACAGATAGTAAAATTACTCACTTTATACTATCGGTTGGTACTGTATTAACCGATATAATATACTGAATAGTACTATCGGTTTTTCTCGGGTAACTGATAGTGAAATTACTGACTTTTTACTATCGGTTATTACTGTACTAACCGATACAATATACGACATAGTACTATCGGTTCAACAACACAAACCGATAGTAAAATGACTTCATATACACTAATGGTTATGACAGTGGGGACCTTATTTTACTATCGGTTAGTGTTGTTGAACCGATAGTAAAATTGGACAACTTAATTAGGTCGACCCCTGCTCTGCGCTCTACATGTTGGAATCATTTCAGCCGCGCACAACTCCAAGCTAGAGTGATCTAGAGAAGCTAGCTGAGAGGTTGATCATATTTCCATCCCCCTCGGTATTGTCATCTTCTCATCACCTCTCTCTCCCTCGATCACTCTTTCACACTCTCCCTCTCTCTCTCTACTTGCAATTCATTAAACTAGATACATGTATCTCCAAGCTAGCTAGAAGGCTGGGTTGGCTAGCTAGCTATAGCTTGCTGAATTTAAGCAGCTAGCTAGCCGGCTCTTCCAATTAATGCATGCATCAAGTTAATTAGGGTTTCATATATACAAATCCATTTAATGTAATTAAACAGCTCATGCATGTACACACATATGGCCTAGCTAATTATGTTTCATTCATATATGCATGCCCTGAGTCATTAATTATTTATTTGAATTTGTCAATTTTGTGAAATAATTGTAGATGGACCGAGAATATTGGATGTATGGAATAAAACGTACTACTGTTGAGTATTTGGAGGGTGCGAATGGATTTATTAAATTTGCTGAGCAAGAGAAGGCGAAGAAGGGAGAGAAAGATATGCATTGTCCTTGTATAGATTGTATGAACTTAAAAAGGTTCGGCAACTCTGATCAGATTAGGAGTCATTTGATTCGTCGTGGTTTTAACGCACGCTATACCCGTTGGATATGGCATGGTGAAGATCTTGAGGAAACGAGCACTACCGCTACCACTCAGCAGCACCCGGAAGTGGATTGCAGTAATGATGATCATGATCAAAACATTGATAATGTTCATTCGGAAGTCCATGTAGATGACGACAATTTAGATGAAATGTTACGTGATGTAGAAGAGGACTACAGCGAAAACGATTTAACTAAATTTCAGAAATTAATTGTTGATTCTGAGAAGCCTTTGTTCCCCGGATGTGAAACATTTACAAAGTTGTCTTATGTGTTGAGATTATATAACTTGAAGGCAAGCAACGGTTGGAGCGATAAGAGTTTCACGGCGCTATTGGATCTGTTAGCGGACATGCTTCCAGAGGGAAATGAGTTGCCAAGATCGGTTTACCAGGCCAAAAAACTATTGTGTCCGCTGGGAATGGAAATCGAAAGAATACATGCATGCCCAAATGATTGTGTTCTGTACCGTAACGAGTACGAGGATTTGCATGTTTGTCCAAGATGCGGTGCATCGCGGTATAAGCATGAGGACAGAATTTATCACAATGGATGTGATGAGGTAAAGAAAGGGCCTCCGGCCAAAACTGTGTGGTATTTGCCTGTGATTCCCAGATTGAAACGGCTGTTTGCAAATCCGAAAGATGCGAAGTACTTGCGTTGGCATGTTGAAGGTCGGAAACAAGACGGAAAACTAAGACATCCAGCTGATTCCATTCAATGGAGAAACATTAACAGAACATTCGGTGAGTTTGGCGGCGAAGTGAGGAATATAAGGTTTGGGCTGAGTACGGATGGTATGAATCCACACGGAAATATGAGCAGTCGACATAGCACTTGGCCGGTTCTTTTATGCATCTACAATCTTCCTCCTTGGTTATGTATGAAGTGGAAGTACATCATGATGTCGTTACTAATTTCAGGACCCAGACAACCCGGGAATGATATTGACGTGTTTCTATCACCGTTAGTCGAGGACTTACAAAAATTGTGGAGCGAAGGGGTGCGGGTGTGGGATGCACATAAGCGAGAGAATTTCATGTTGCGGGCCATGATATTTTGTACCATAAATGATTTCCCGGCCTATGGAAATTTGTCGGGGTATAGTACGAAAGGAGTCAAGGCTTGTCCTGTTTGCCTGGATGAAACTGAAAGCATGTGGTTATCGAACTGCAGAAAAACAGTGTACATGGGTCACCGCAGATTCGTTCCGATGCATCACGCCTACCGTAAGAAGAGGAAGTCATTCAATGGGAAGCCTGAGAAAGGATCAGCCCCAGTGTTTGTGACTGGTAAGGAGCTTTACTTGCGCGTGAAGGACATCAAAGTTGAGTTCGGTAAATGTTCTAAACCCCCAGGAAAAAATGTTTGGAAGAAGAGATCGATTCTTTGGGATCTGCCATATTGGGAGCACTTACAAGTTCGACATTGCATTGATGTCATGCACGTAGAGAAAAATGTTTGTGACAGTTTGATTGGTTTGTTGTTGAACATTCCAGGAAAGACGAAAGATGGCATCAACGTTCGCCGTGACATGCTCGACATGGGCATAAGGACTGAGCTTGCACCGTTGGAGAAGGGAAAGCGGACATACCTCCCCCCAGCCTGCTATACTTTGTCAAAAAGAGAAAAAACAGAACTCTGTCAGTGCCTACATGGTGTCAAAGTTCCATGCGGGTATTCTGCGAACTTGAAAAAACTTGTGTCCATGAAAGACTTGAAACTGGTTGGTATGAAGTCCCATGATTGTCATGTACTGATGTCACAAATGCTTCCCATTGCTATCAGAGGCATTCTCCCAGTCAAAGTCAGAGAGACAATTACAAAGCTATGTTATTTCTTCAACACAATATCTGGCAAGGTACGTAAGCGTGTACTCCTAGCAAGTTAATTAGCTCCATTCGTAGAACTTGTCAGATTTTTTGGATCTGAATATTTGCTGCAACTGTGTCCTTGCAGGTAATTGATATGGATGGACTGGACGATTTGCAACGCGATGTGACTACCACTCTTTGTCAGCTGGAGATGTATTTCCCTCCATCCTTTTTTGATGTTATGGTCCATCTAATTGTTCACCTTGTCAGAGAAATTAAGTTTTGTGGACCCGTGTTCCTGCGCTACATGTATCCATTTGAGAGATTTATGGGTATCTTGAAGGGATATGTAAGGAATCGATATCGGCCTGAGGGCAGTATTATTGAAGGTTATGCCGCGGAGGAGGTGATCGAATTTTGCACCAACTATATGGCCGGGGTTGACCCAATTGGCGTTCCTACGTCTCGGCATGAGGGCAGGCTTCAGGGCATTGGAACGATTGGATTTAAAGCAGTCGTCCCCTCTAGTGATATGTATGCAAAAGCCCATTTTTGGGTCTTACAGCACATGACGGGGGTGGAGCCATACATACACGAGCACAAGGAAATGTTACGGAAACAGAATCCCTCGAAGCCAGAGATTTGGGTCACCAGAGAACATAATAGGAAGTTTGCTGGGTGGATCGAAAATAGAGTCCTGCAAGCTTCTGAGGGCGATGTAGATGAAGATGTTACATGGTTGGCCAGAGGGCCTAGATTTACTGTAGGGACTTGGCAGGGGTATGACATCAACGGCTATTCATTTTACACAAAAACTCAGGACGAGAAGAGTGCTATGCAATGTAGTGGAGTGACACTACTTGCTATTTCGGAGGATGCCAGGGCAGTAAGAGCACTCGACTCATATTACGGTGTTATTGAGGAAATATGGGAGCTCGATTATGTATTACTTAAGATTTCTCTGTTTCGATGCCAATGGGTCGAAATCCCTCGAGGTGTTAAAGTCGACAATTATGGGTTTACTCTAGTCGATCTCAGTAGAGTCGCACACAAAGATGATCCATTTATACTTGCTGAGCAAGCCACACAGGTGTTCTACATCGTTGACCCGGCCAACCCAAAGTTGCACGTTGTCCTTCACAGTAAGAGACGTATTATTGGGGTCGAAGACGTTGTGGATGAAGAAGAGTACGATCAGTTCGACGAACTACCTCCATTTTTAGATGGAATCCTTCAATCTGTCCCTACCGAAGATATTGATGAAACAAGTTACCTGCGAGACGACCACGAAGAAGGATTATGGGTGGACAACCATTCTTGACTAATTTGCAATATGTAAGTGACGTATATTACTTGGATCGAAGAATGTTCAAATCAATTTTCAAAAATTCTTTGGGAAAACATACGTGATGCATTGAGAATCATTTCTGCAAATTTTCATTTCAATTGGAGTATATACTTGATTTGAGCAATAATTGATTCTTTTCACAAATATATATGAAAACTGCAAATTTTCATTCCATGATTGGTCTTTACTGTTATTTTATTTCAAAATTATTGCAAGCCATTTGTATGGGGTTTCAGGTGTCTTTACAAGTGCAAAATGATGTACTGAGACCCATCTGTATTTGTTCTCAGGAAATACCTTTAGATCAATTTAACAGTATTATACTATCGGTTTCAACCTCCAAACCGATATGAAATTAACATATACTATCGGTTTATTGTCATAACCGATAGTAAATACAGTACAAAATGATGTACTGAGATCCTCTGTAATTCTTCTAAGGGAAATCCTTTAGGGTCAATAGCATTGTATTTTACTATCGGTTATAACTGTGAAACCGATATGAAATTAAACTATACTATCGGTTTATCGTTCACAACCGATAGTGATTTACACTGTGTTATGATCCCCTGTTCTTAGTTTACTATCGGTTTACTGTTCACAACCGATAGTGATTTACACTGTGTTATGATCCCCTGTACTTAGTTTACTATCGGTTTACTGTTCACAACCGATAGTGATTTACACTGTGTTACGAAAACCCTAACTTACATGTTTTTACTATCGGTTTTGTGGTGATGAACCGATAGTAAATATTCATTTATTAGGTTATAACCTGCACGATTTTCCCTCCAGTGCAACTGATCACATTCCAAATCGAAAAATACTCGCACGGAAAACCCTAGAATCGCCGACGTTCGCTTCTTCGCTCCTCTGCGCCACTGGTTCTCCACCGCCTCCGGCATTGCATTGCGCCACCGCCTCCGGCATTGCATTGCGCCACCACCTCCGGCCACTCCACGATCCACTGTAAGTGTTCTTGACCAAATCGCTCGCGTGTATTGCTTAATTTTGTATGCAATGGTTCATATCCCGTTCCATGGATTACAAATAGAAACCTAGAGTAAAATTCATGAACTACAAACTTGATAGCTATGAGAATGACAGAATTGATGAAAATCATAGCAATTTGTCATACAGTGTAGTTCACTATCAGTTTCTTACTCAGAACCGATAGTAAATACCATAAACTGATTTTTCTGTTAATTATATCCCATTTCTAATTTTCATCTGAAATTTTGGTTCATTTATATTTTAACATACCTTATGTTCTTGCTGAGCAATTACTTTATGTTCCTGCTGAGCAATTTTGGAAATTTTTTCTAATTCAGACTTGATTACTATCGGTTTGACTTGAAAAACCGATAGTAAATAGTAGTGCCATCATAGTTTGCACAGCTAATATGAATTTTCTGTGAATTACTTCCCATTTTCTAATTTTCATCTCAAATTTAGGTTCATTTATTTTTTAACATACCTTATGTTCCTGCTGAGCAATTACTTTATGTTCCTGCTGAGCAATTTTGGAAATTTTTCCTAATGCTGACTTGATTACTATTGGTTTGACTTGGAAAACCGATAGTAAATAGTAGTGCCATCATAGTTTGCACAGCTAATATGAATTTTCTGTGAATTACTTCCCATTTTCTAATTTTCATCTCAAATTTAGGTTCATTTATTTTTTAACATACCTTATGTTCCTGCTGAGCAATTACTTTATGTTCCTGCTGAGCAATTTTTGAAATTTTTCCTAATGCTGACTTGATTACTATCGGTTTGACTTGGAAAACCGATAGTAAATAGTAGTGCCATCATAGTTTGCACAGCTAATATGAATTTTCTGTGAATTACTTCCCATTTTCTAATTTTCATCTCAAATTTAGGTTCATTTATTTTTTAACATACCTTATGTTCCTGCTGAGCAATTACTTTATGTTCCTGCTGAGCAATTTTTGAAATTTTTCCTAATGCTGACTTGATTACTATCGGTTTGACTTGGAAAACCGATAGTAAATAGTAGTGCCATCATAGTTTGCACAGCTAATTTGAATTTTCTGTGAATTATTTCCCATTTTCTAATTTTCATCTCAAATTTAGGTTCATTTAAATTTTAACAGACTTTATTTTCCAGCAGAGAGATTAGCATAGTTTCCACTGCTAATCTTTTAAATTTTCCTGAATATAGACCTTAGTACTATCGGTTTTCCTTTTAAAACCGATAGGAAATATAGTATTTGTTAGTTTGCACTGCTCATCTGAATATTCTGTGAATTACTTTGTCATGTACCTTTCTTCATATCAATTGGATGGTTTGTTTATGGTATTTTAGGTAAAGCCATGTCGGCATCTTCCTCGGCTGATACTAGTGATTCGGCGAGGGCGAACGTAGATGGCGCTGCCTCGTCCCAGCGCAAGAGGAAGGCGCGAGGCGCGACGATGTTGGGTCGTTTGGCCAAACGAGCGGATCTTTCCTGTGAGTTCAACCAGTTCGGGAGACCGATCGGGAAGAACGCCGGGCACTATGCTGCCTATGTTGGCTTGTTGGCGAAGGAAAGGGTGAAGATCACCGTCCAGAGCTGGAAGGACGTCAAGGCCGACGAGAGGGATAGGCTGTGGGCGGAAGTGAAGGTAAAATTAATCAAAATCACTGAACTCTTGAGTAATCACATTCCCTTGGTTTATCCTAGAGATTAGGTAAGTCCTACTTATATGCACCATTTGAAACAGGCCAAGTGGAACATCCCGGACGATGGTCCCAAGATAGCTTGCTTGAAGGACATGAACAACACGTGGAAAACCTTCAAGAGCGTCCTCGTCAGTACCTTCCTCGCTAAAGGCGAATCTCCATGCGAGAAGTACCCCTTCATAACGGAGGAGGTATGGGAGCAATTCGCCCAACAGAAGGGGACTCCTGAGTTCAAGGTATGAATGGTTCCTTTGCTTGGTTACACCATTGTATGCAGTAAGCAGTGGTGCATTAATTTTCTTGTTTCTGGTACGAAGGCCCTTAGCGAGAAGAACAGGGCAATCCAGAGGAGGAACGACCACCCACACCGGCTCGGTTCTCGCGGCTATGCGGGGAAGGAGGAGCAGTGGAAGAAGGGTGAAGACGACGCGTCGCATTTCGTCGACTCCCCTGACCTACCACTCTCCGAGATCCGCGATCAGCGATGCAAGCGCTGCTGGCTGGCCAGAGGGACCGTGTCGGCCACGGGGACTGTGGCGTTCCCAAACCCCAGGGACGTCGAGGTCGTGCAGCGACTCGTAAGTTGGCTAACTAAGATCACTAGTGTGCGCACAACTTTGTATATATTTCTTCCTCACAATGGAGAGCTTTCAATGTAACAGATCTCTTGCTCGAAGGAGGCGACCGAGGGATTGTTCAGTCCCCATAGGGAGAACGACATCCTTACCCGGGCTCTAGGGAACAAGGAGCATCCAGGGCGGACGCGAACCGTGGGGGCTGTGGTGCCATGGAAGGAAGGCTTCTCGGAGCCCGGGCAAAAGGCGAAGAAGCCTGGCAGCTGGAAGGAAAGGGAAGTGGAGCTATCTCAGAAGATACGGGCAGATGTGACTGCACAATTCGCGGACATGTTCGCTCAAATGAACGAGAAATATGAACGCCTAAGCCGAGTTGTGCAGTCCAAGGGTTTAGATCCAGCTGCCGAGGTCGACGCTGCCAGGCCGTGTAGTGTTGGCTCGAAGGTTCACGTGGATCCGGTGGACCTGATCGAGGTATTGCAACTCTTGAGCTATATATGCAGTTCGGCTGATGCCACTCCCGTTACGTTAGAATTGTTTCGCTAACCTGTTATAATTGTTGCAAATTGCAGAAGCCGGAGAGCTGTACCCTATTGATCAACATAGGCGACAAACCTGTTGCGGTTGCAAACGGGGTCGTATACCAGTCTTGGGAGGATGTCCGGATCCACTGCGTACCTCTGGAGCCTGGATTCGCAAAGGTACAGGTGGACATGGCCCTCCCGGGCTACAGCTCTTTTCCGTTGCCCGTCTCAACGGACGAAATGAAGACAATTGGCGAGGCATTGGGCTCGTACATACAGTGGCCCAAGAAGGGTGTTAGACTACAGGAGGTAAACCCTAGCCATTCTAGCTTACAACTCAGTTAATATACTTAATTTTCAAAATCTAATTTAAGCGCTTGTACTTAAAGTGGACGATGGATACCAGCACACTTCCTGAGGACACCAGCCCCGCCACAACGCATGAGCGAACTCCTTCGGCCCCCATGCCTCCTCCGACGGCCTCAAACCCTTCGCCATCAAATGAGGCCGACGGCACCACACCCCAACCTTCGAAGGTATACACTCGCTCCCCGCCCAAAGGCAATGGCAAGGCCAAAGGCAAGGCCAAACAAAGCCAGCCGGGTACGTTCAAGAATGGGTCCCCACTCGTGTCGGAGTACCTTCTGCGCAATATGGATCAAATAACCAGAAGTCTCCACGAGTGGTACCTGACCCGGTCTAGGCGCCACATCAACTTCTTGGTTCACTTCAGGCCAGCCCATTTTCACCGTGAGCCCGGGAGCATATCGGTGGCCCACGAGGATTTGTTCGACCTCCTCAACTGGCGGGAGCTTGATATGTCCATCATACGGACTGGAGTCTTGTGAGTGTGCTGTTGTCTGAAGTTATCACAGTTTGTTTCATAAATCTAATCACTTTTTGTATGCACTACTTACTAATGTCTACTTTGCATCCAGGTGCATGTATAGGCTGGCGTCGATGAGGGCATGTGACAAGGTGGGTTTCCTCGACCCAGAGAAAATAAGCCTCACGATGCTAGAGCACGACCAAGCACATGCGGAGGAATACATATCAAGGGCACTACTAGCGCAGCAGGACCGAGAGTTCATCCTTGCGCCGTACCACCAAAGGTTAGTGCATTTCCTACTAATTTAACTCATTCTTGTATGTTACGCCTAACATATGTATGAAACGGTTCACTTATATATGCAATGGAGGGGCCACTGGGTCCTCGCCGTCATTTGCCCATGGATGAATGAGGTCTATTACCTCGATTCGATGAGCGACAAGGTGGCGCATGTTTTCACCCTCACATGGCACATAGACGCGTAAGTAACATAGTTGTCTTAAATTTTTCTCTGACTAGCTAATTAATGATAAGATATTAATCGACAATGCTAAATTAAATACAGGGCTTTCAAAAATTATGCTAGTGCTGGAGGGAGGCATGACGCGTCGAAGGGCACAACAATTTCATGGAAAGAATATGAGGTAATTAATACGGATGGAAGTACTCATGATGAGTCTTTTAATTTAAGCTTAATTAGTTCTTTCGAGTTAATGTGGGTTTATGTCTTTGCATATGCAATTTTTCCAGTGCCATCAGCAACCACAATCGTGGGAATGTGGCTTCTATGTCATGAGATTCATGTATGACCTGATCAGGAGAAACTTTGCCCAATTCCCTAAGGTAACTATTTTTCCTGACTCAAAGTCGAACTTTAATTAGATGTGACGTACGATCCTAACTTCATACACGCATATATGCAGAGCACCATGTTGAAAGAGCAATATGAGTTGCCTCAATTGAAGGAGCTGCGAACAATTTGGGCTCAATATGTCATGGAAGAAGTGGCTATCAACGATCGATAGTAACTGACTTGTGTTGATTGTTGTATTTGTGAATATATATTGAATGTGTTGATTCATTGATTTGTGAATATATGTGAATAGATTCATTGATGTATTTGTGAATAAACTCGATCAATATGTGCATAAATTCAGTCTGTCCAATGCATGTGTATATTACTGTATTAGTGTATTTGTGAACAAATTCAATATGTGAATATTGGTGAATATTTGTAAATATTGGTGTATTTGTGAATGATCCAATGTATCTCTGTATTGCTGTATGTATATTGCTGTATGTATCTCTGTATTGCTGTATGTATATTTGTAAATATTTAGTACTAACCGTGCCACTACATAACCGATAGGAAAAACTAATATTACTATCGGTTATATACTACAACCGATAGAATAAAGTTTCCAGTACTAACTGTGTCCACACAATACTATCGGTTCATATTTAGAAACCGATAGAATACAGTTTCCTGTACTAAACGAGTCTACAAAATACTATCGGTTATATAATATAACCGATAGAATAAATTTTCCAGTACTGACTGTGTCCACACAATACTATCGGTTTATATATAACAACCGATAGAATAAAGTTTCCAGTACTAAATGTGTCGACAAAATACTATCGGTTTATATAAGAGCCGATAGAAAAAAATGTTTAGATTACTATCGGTTTAGATCCTAGCCGATACAAAAGGCCCAAACAATACTATCGGTTTATATAAGAGCCGATAGAAAAAAATGTTTAGATTACTATCGGTTTAGATCCTAGCCGATACAAAAGGCCTAAACAATACTATCGGTTTTTATACGAGCCGATAGAAAAAACTTATACAATACTATCGGTTTAAAACCGAGCCGATAGAAGAAATTGTCGATAGCGATTAGTGAACGTTGGGATTGTAGATGTTTTACTAACGGTTTTTGAACCGATAGAAGTGTGCTGCCCTCTACTATCGTGCCGACCACTATCGGTAAGAGAACCGATAGTAGAGTGGATTTTTAACCGATAGTGAAAAGCATTTCTGTAGTAGTGTAGATGATATCACACAGAGAGAATGAGAAGAGGAACTCACTGATGGCTTCAATTTGGAGATTGGTGCAGCAGGGCATCTTGGCACCGTGAGCCTCCTCGACGGCTCGCCGGAGAAGAAGGCTAAAACAGCAATTCTGGGACTTGGCTGATTTCCAGTGAGGTGTGAGGGAGCTGCTGAGCACAGGAGCGCTTAAATAGGCCAGGCAACACTGCAAAGAGGGGACAACGAAGTGATTTGGCAGCTAGGGATGAGACTGGTTGCGTGCTGAACATCAGCGGCAAAGACACAGCAAGGGGCGGTGATTGCGACGGCGACAAGTCTGCAGCTGATCACCATGTCGGTTCATCGGGACTTTGCAAGGCTGTAGCAAGCGGTGGCGATAACAACTGGCGCGGCAAAGCAACATGGCGGGGAGTTGCTGTCAAAAGGCTGCTGGTTGCGCGCGGGTGCAGGCGCTGGTCGTCGACGTTGCAGCGACCTTGCCATGGCATTGACTGAGGTGAGGACACGTACACCCAACATGCACGGTCACGAGCGCGGCGAAACTTGGCCGGCGGCGAGTGTGCACGGCGCAAGGAAATCACGGCGAGCTCTGGTCGTGCACAGTAGCTGCTGTCCTGATCGAATAGGGCTGGTTTGTGATTTCAAATTCTTGATTTGGATTGATCTGTAAATCTGATGATTTAGAGGGTTTAAACTGAAATTGATTTCACTGATTTGGCAGATTATATTCAACAGGATATTTGGCAAAGATAATTGATAAAATTTGGCACATTTGAATAGTTTTTGATATGAACTGAAAATAGGGTATTTTAGGGTAATTGAAATCCGAATTTCAATTGATTTCGAATTCTGGCATTTAGGATGAGATTCTGAAATTTGAACAGAAGAGGAACTTGTGTCAAATAGCATTTAGAAAAGATTTGCTGAAGAAATTTTGAGTTTGGAGTTAATCTGGAGATTTTAGCCTTTTTGGGTTTCCAAATATCAGATAAAGGACTAATTTGTAATAACTCTTGGACTGATTTGCGAAAAGAGTCTAGATGATAAAATCTGACTGCCAACTTTCTGGTTTAAGGTATTGGCATACCCATGATCATATTCTAAAAATAATCTGGTCTGAACTTGGTCAAGATTTTGATTAAATTTGAATTCAGAGTATTTAGGGTAATATAAAATATTTCTGTTTTCGAAAACAGAATGGAGTTGATAAATCTGGGATTTAGAGATGGAATTGAATCTGGCTTCTGAAGACTTCTAAGTTCAGAGTAACTGATAGATCACATCTGAACAATCTGATCTTGATTTGAGGTCACAGGTTAGATTTGGAGATTTTAGGGCTTAAGAAAGATACTGATCTGGCTACTATTACTGATATATGCATGCATGCTATTTATGAAAAAGGAAGTTTTCACCCCTAAACTCAGGATGTTACAGATTTTTACCAATAAATGATGAGCTACAAAAGGATTTTTTTTTCGTGTCACAGCTGATTACTCCTTTTTTTCCATTTTAAAGAGTGGCATTCTATGTCTAATATCTCGATCAAAGTATGGAGGTCAGAATAAATAGGATAATGATGAATTGAAAAATAGCTGGATAAGGGGCGGATGTAGCCAAGTGGATCAAGGCAGTTGATATGCACACGCCTTGCCTTAAGATGCGTGCATCTAGTTTGGTCCCGATCTTCCGTCGTAGGAGAAATTTGTGGATAAATGCGAGTTGTGACCTTGACGAAGGGGCAGCTAACCACGATCAACACGCGACCAGAAACCTCACAATCACTAAACCACTCCTCAATTGGTTATCAACCGAGCAAAGCTTGGTTGACCTGTTCACGAAGAACAACTCAAGCAAATCAATAAAGAAAAGCAAGAGCAACAGTGGAAGGATAACACTCAATAATCAGAATTATGAGTTGAACATTGAGACTCCGAATTGTACAAGTCGGCAAAGGCACGAGCATACAATCTGTATATCAACGAAGTCTACCTAAAACTAAGACCGTGTCTTCTCTTTTATAGAGGATGGTGTCTACAAAGATAGAGGATTTAAAACCAGAATTCTAAACTAATTTGAAACGAAATAGAATCCTAACAAACTATAAAAGGAAAATCCCGAGCTACTTTTAACGGATCCGAACAGGACTCGTTCCCCTCGAGCACTGGCCATTGTTTTGGGTCTCCTGGTTGGATACGATGTCGGAATTCGATGATTCTTGATGCGTTGGAAAGATATTTTCAATAATTTTCCAACAAGTGCCTATACCACTGTATTGGACATATATGCTGAAATTGGTGCTTGATTGAATTTTCTGTTTCTTACGGATCTGAACAAGACTCTTTCCTCTCATGCACTTGACATTCTTTCGGATCTCTTGGTTGCATATGATGTCCGATTTTGATGATTCTTGATGTGTTGGAAATTTCTTTCGTATACCTTTCCAGAAAGTACTCATATGACAAATTCGGATGTCTGGGCTTAAATTGGCACTTAGTCGAATTCTCTGAACAAACATCCGATCCTCGCTTGGTCGCCAGGCTGTTTGGTGCTCAGGCTGCGACCATGTGCTTCCGATCATGGGCAGCGAACTTGTGCGGTGCTGTGGCCTCGAGCCTTTTTGGTCACGCGTAGAGTTCTTCTGATCGATTTCTTGTGCTAAAGATGTCCTCATCATACTCCCGTTGTTGAAAAGGACTCGTCCTCGAGTCCGACAGCATAGAACCGAAGGACGGAGAAAGGTTCGCAACATTGAATGTGATGCGAAGGATGTCCTCATCATACGAGTCATATCAATCTTGAGCTCTGAGAATTGATATGGTACTTTCATATTCTCAATATTCATATACCAGTATGGAGGACGGTCAGGCAAAGATGCCCCTGGAATCAAGTCGATTGGATGCTCTATTTCTAGCGATGGTGGCCGTCCTGCTGGTATCATGTCCGGCAACACATCGTCGACTTCCTCTTCATTGGGGGCTTCAGTGGTCAAGTTTGCCCTCTGTTGAAGTAAAGAGGCAGTAGCAACATGCTTATTGGCTTCAATTGGATCTTGAGGAACACTAGATGGTAGGTGCTGTCTTGGAGAAGCTTGTTCAACTTGCCCAAGTCAAACTTCAAATCTATCAAGACGATTCTCCAAACTGTCCAAACGAACAAGTACTTTATCATTTGATCCACCCATGCTTGAGAATGCGGAGACAACAGGATCATAGGTGATCGATTCACGCCTTCCTCAATAGAAGCAGCATCATAATGTAATGTATCATGAGAACTTTTTAACCTTGACATTGTTAGTGAAAACAAGATAGTTGAATTCCTACCGGCAACGTAAGCTCTGATACCAAGTGATATGCACACGCCTCGCCTTAAGATGTGTGCATGTAGTTTGGTCCCGATCTTCCGTCGTAGGAGAAATCTGTGGATAAATGCGAGTTGTGACCTTGACGAAGGGGCGGCTAACCACGATCAAACACGCGACCAGAAACCTCACAATCGCTAAACCACTCTTCAGTTGGTTATCAACCGAGCAAAGCTTGGTTGACCTGTTCACGAAGAAAAACTCAAGCAAAAACATACAGAAAATAAAGAGCAACAATGGAAGGATAACACTCAATAATCTGAATTATGAGTTGAATATTGAGACTCCGAATTGTACAAGTCGGTAAAGGCACAAGCATACAATCTGTATATCAACGAAGTTTACCTAAAACTAAGACCATGCCTTCTCTTTCATAGAGGATGGTGTCTACAAAGATAGAAGGTTTAAAACCAGAATTCTAAACTAATTTGAAATGAAATAGAATCCTAACAAACTATAAAAAGAAAATCCCGAGCTACTTTTCACGGATCCGAACAGGACTCGTTCCCCTCGAGCACTCGCCATTATTTCGGGTTTCCTGGTTGCATACGATGTCAGAATTTGATGATTCTTGATGCGTTGGAAAGCTCTTTCGAATAGCTTTGTAACAAGTACTCAAAGAACTGTCTTGTACATCTACGCTGAAATTGGTGCTTGATTGTATTTTCTGTTTCTCACGGATCCGAATAAGACTCTTTCCTCTCGTGCACTTGACATTCCTTTGGATCTCCTGGTTGCATACGATGTCCGATTTTGATGATTCTTGATGTGTTGGAAATTGTTTTTGAATACCTTTCCAGAAAGTACTCATATGATCAATTCGGGCATCTGTGCTGAAATTGGCACTTGGTCAAATTCTCTAAACAAACATCCAATCGTCGCTTGGTCGCCAGGTTGTTTGGTCCTCAGGCTACGACCATGTGCTTCTGATCATGGGCAGACACCTTGTGCGGTGCTGTAGCCTCGAGCCTTCTTGGTTGAGCGAAGATTTCTTCTGATCGATTGCTTGTGCTAAAGATGTCCTCATCAGTAGTGGATTGTGAATCCACCATGTACGGGTTCAATTCCCGTCATTCGCCAATCACATTATTGAAAATTCCAAAAATGTGATTTTCCATATTCCTATTTACGTATTTACTTACGGCGACGAAGAATAAAACTATCACTATATTTTTCCTTTTCCTAGTTCTTCTTCCAAACGCAGGATAACCCCAAGGGGTTGTGGGTTTTTTCCTACCAATTGGGGCTTTCCCTTCACCGCCCCCATGGGGGTGGTCCACAGGGTTCATATTCGGCTTTACCCAAACTTTTTTGGTTCACTCCAACATTACCCACTTGTCCGACTGTTACTAAGCAGTTTTAGGATATCAAACGGACCTCCCCAGATGGTAATCTTAATGTGGCCGATTTACCCTCTTTTGCAATCAGTTTCACTACAGCACCTGCTACTCTAGCTAATTGCCAACCCCTTCCACGTGTGATTTCTATGTTATGTATGGCCGTGCCTAAGGGCATATCGGTTGAAGTAGATTCTTCTTTTTTCTCGAAAAACCCCTTCCCAAACTGTACAAGCTTCTTCCAAAGCATACGGCTTTCTAGATGTATATAATGATCTCTAGACAGATGGATCTTATATGAATCGTATGATGAAGTACCACATGAGTGGATATATAGGAAAGGAATCCAAATTTGCCGAATCACTCATGTTATGCTCTTCTACATCCTAGGTCTCCGCGTTCCGTCATCTGGCTTATGTTCTTCATGTAGCATTCAGATCGAATGACTCTATGAAATTACCACTAGTACAGAAATGCAGTCTTCTATCGGTAAAAAAAACCCTTCTACTATCGGTTTTTGTACCGATAGAGATAGACACGATAGAACAAGACTGGACATTTTCTATCGGTAAATAACCGACAGAAGAAGTTCACTATTCTATCAGCATATTATGAATCTACCGATAGAAAACCCGTCGTATTCTTACGTCCAGCAGTTGGAAAAGTACCACTATTCTAACGGTTAACTACAAGATTACCGACAGAAAAAAGCTTAGTACTCTATCGGCATATTAGGAGTGTACCGATAGAAAACTCGTCGCTAGCGGATTGAAAAGTACCACTATTCTAACGGTTAACTACAATATTATCGACAGAAAAAAGCTTAGTACTCTATCGGCATATTAGGAGTGTACCGATAGAAAACTCGTCGTCAGCGGCTGGAAAAGTACCACTATTCTAACGGCTAATTATAAATTTACCGATAGGAAAACTCATACTATTCTATCGGCATATTACAAGTTTACCGATAGAAAACTCGTCAATAGCGATTGGAAAGTACCACTATTCTAACGGTTAACTACAAGATTACCGACAGAAAAAAGCTTAGTACTCTATCGGATATGTATGAGTTCACCGGCAGGAAAGGTCAAACTCTTCTAACGGTTAATTTTGATTGTACCGATAGTAAAAAGGACAGTAGTCTCTCGGTTGTTGATGAATTTACCGATAGAGCATTCACATATACAGTACTTTATTTGCATTCACAATACAGTACATTCACATATACAGTACAGATGCAATACAGTATAGATTGGATACACAATACAGTACAGATGCAAGGTAAATTCACAGAACAAATTGACACATTAGGCAGTTATTCACATTTATTCACATATGTATGGACAAATACAGATTGCAATCCAATGTGGACATTTATTCACATATATATATTTATTCACATGTATATGAACAGTCTATGCAGAGTACACAAAAAGGAGAAAATTGTCATGCTGGATGGTTGGGCGCTACTTCCTCCATGACATATTGTGCCCAGATTTGTCGAAGATATATAATCTTTGCATTTTCATATTGGTCTTTCGACATGGCGATCTGCAAGCATGTGTGCATACTGAGTAACTAACTTCGATCCTAATTTAGAACGTGACACCCATTTTTGAAATTTGAGTTAGCTATCGATGCTTACCTGGGGGAATCGGGAAAAGTTTGTCTGCACTAGGTCGTACATGTAGCGCAGCACATAAAACCCGCATTCCCACGATTGCGGCTGCTGATGGCACTGAGATAATTGCATATGCGAATACATGTTAGCTATATATTGTTTCCATAAACTAATTAAGCATAAACAAAAAGTCTCGTGAGTACCTCATATTCTTTCCAAGCTAGTACGGAGCCCTGCGGTGCGGCATGCCTCCCTCCAGCGGACACATATTTATCAAAAGCCCTGCATTTCAGTTAGTATTGCCAGTTAATGTATTATCATTAGCTAGTGAGGTCAAAATATAAATCAAACATATAAGTTACTTACGCCTCCATATTCCCCTTGAGCACATATTCCATCGATAATCTGTCACGCATCGAATCGAGGTAGTACACCTCGTTCCTCGGCGGACAGATCACGATGAGGATCCAGTGGCCCCTGCATTGTACGTAAAAGAGGACCGCTAGCTCAAAGTACATCTCAGGTGTAACATACAAGATTGAGTTAAATTAGTACGAAATGCACTAACCTTTGGTGGTACGGCACCAGAATGAAGTCCCTGTCCTGCTGCGCCATCAGCGCGCTGGATATGTACTGCTCAGCGTGCGCGGCGTCCTGCTCTAGCATCGTGAGGCTTATTTTCTCTGGGTCGAGGAAACCCACCTTGTCACACGCAGCCTCCGATGCTAGCCTGTACATGCACCTGCATGCGAAGGACGAGATTAATATTAATTTCACAGAAAGTTACTCAGTATTCAAATGAACTGCAACATTAATGCAGAGTTAGCAAACAGAGTTAGAAAACAGCAATACATAGCATCAGCAAACTCACAGGACTCCAGTCCGTATGATGGACATATCGAGCTCCCGCCAGTTGTAGAGGTCGAACAGATCCTCGTGTGCCACGGATATAGTCCCGGGCTCACGGTGGAACTGCCCAGGCATGTAGGGAACTAAGAAGTTCAGGCTGCGCCGAGCTCGATGTAGGTACCAGTCGTGGAGGTCTCTGGTTGATCGATCCAATTTCCGCAAAGATGCCTCCGACAGGAGTGGGAGCGCGTTCGTGAACGTCCGCGGCAGTCCTTGTCGCCCTTTGCCCTTGCCTTTGCCGCCCTTGCCTTTTGCCGGGGACTGAGCGCGTACCTTCGAAGGCAAGGGCGAGGTGATGGCGGCTTTCTTCCGAGGTGGAGGCGTGGATGCGCTGGGTGGGGTCGAGGCCGTCTTTGATGTGTCCAGGTTCGCACGAGATCGGCCCTCATGCCCCGAGCTGGGGGCGCAGTCCCCTGGTAGCCCCGCGGCAGGCCACTTCAATTAATGAGCACGTATGTTAGATTATGCAAGTTGAGTGTACTGAGTAGGATGTAATCTAAAATGTGTAGGATTTACCGGTTGTATTACAAGACACTTCTTGGGCCACTGTACGTAGGAGCCCACTGCCTCAGCAAGTGTCTGCAGTTCCTCTGTTGGGACTGGCAACGGAGAATCGTTGTAGCCCGGCATGGCCATGTCCACCTGTACCTTTGCGAAACCCAACCGCAGAGGTACACAGTGGACCCGGACATCTGGCCCAGACGGATATACGAAGCCGTGTGCAACCACTTCCTGCCCGGCGCCTACGTGATTCTGTAGGATGCAGCCCTCCGGCCCCTGCAAATTTGTAACAATTAAAATAGGTTAGCGAAACAACTCTAACAGAATGGGAGTGGCATCAACTTAAGTGCACAGATGAAGGCTTGCAGTACCTCAAGTAGATCCACTGGATCCGCGAGTACCTTCGAAGCGCAACTGCTTATCCGACCCCGCGGGGTACCATCGTCCTGGGGATCCGCATCTGCACTCTTGGCTCAACCGTGCAAACTCTTCCCTCATTTGTGCGACCTCGGTCTGCACCTCAGACTGTACCTCAGCCCGTATCTCAGCCCGCATCTCCGCCCGTATCTCCTCCCGTACCTCAGCCCGTATCTTATCGGAGAGGTTAGCTTCCTTTTCCTTCCAGGTGCGGGCCTTCTTCCTCGGTGGAGCCGGATCTACGAAACCGGCCTTCCACAACACAATGGCTCCCACGGCCCGTGTCCGCCCGGGGTGCTCCTTATTTCCTAGAGCTCGGGTGAGGATGTCGTTCTCCCTCTGCGGGGTAAACAATCCCTCCGCTGCCTCCTTCTCAAAAGAGATCTGTTACATTTGAAGGTACCTTGTGAGACAAATTGCCTTATATACACTTGTGCGCACACAGTTTACGAGGTTAGCCAACTTACCATTCGCCTCACAAGGTCGGCGTCCCCAGGGGTTGCGAACTGCACAGACCCCGTGGACGACACGGACCCCCTCCCCCTCCACCATCGCTTGCACCTCTCATCCCTGATCTCGGAGAGCGGCAACTCAGGGGTGTCGATGACAGGATTTTGTTCGTCTTCCTTCTTCCACTGTTCCTCCTTCCCCGCATAGCCCCGGGATCCGAGCCGATGCGGGTGGTCGTTCCTCTTCTGGATCGCCCTATTCTTCTCGCTAAGGGCCTTGAACTCCTCAGTCCCCTTCTGCTTGGTGAATTCCTCCCATACCTCCTCCGATATGAAGGGGTACTTCTCGCAAGGAGATTTCCCCGCAGCTAGGAAGTTACTGACGAGCCAGCTCTTAAAGGTTTTCCATGTTCCATTCATGTCCTTCAAGCAGGCAGTCCTAGGTGTATCGTCGGGGATGTTCCACTTAGCCTGTTTCTGAAAAATGCATACAATTAATCACGAGTTAGTTAAACTTTAGTATAAGCCAGGAGAACGTGATTACGAAAGAGTTCAGCGATTTCAGTTCATTTAACCTTCACTTCCGCCCACAACCTATCCCTCTCGTCCGCCGTCACGTCCTTCCAGCTCTGGACGGTGATCTTCACCCTTTCTTTCGCCAACAGCCCAACGTAGGCCGCGTACCTCCCAGCATTCTTTCCAATCGGCCTCCCAAATTGGTTGAGCTCACAAGAAAGATCAGTGCGTTTGGCCAAACGCCCCAACGTCGTCGCGCCTCGCCCCACCCTCTTGCGCGGGGATGTAACAGCCCCATCTTCAGTAGTTACGATGGGGTTGGCCCTAGTCGAACCACTAGTACCATCCGATGAAGACGACGACATGTCTTCCCCTACAAAACCTTCAACAAACCATATATATGGCAATTAATTCGCCTTGGACTTCCATAACTCAGCCCAGGACTGGAGACTAACTAGGGCGGCAAAAGGGAAAATAATACAAAAAGAAAGACATGCATAAATTACTTACTGAACTCTTCAGAAATATTTTCTATCGGTAAACACATGAGCTGCCGATAGACCATAACAATTACCTCCACACAAGACAATTTTTCTATCGGCAAACACGTGAGATACTGATAGAACATAACAATGTTCTCTACATATGGAATTTTGTTGACAAGCCACCATTCACTGTCATCACATAACATTCTCGATGATTTGCTACACTAATATTCATGGGCCAGCATTATTATTTCACACGTAAATATGCACACAAGCATCTAAGTGCTACTGTGCATAATCTTTAGCCTAGCCTGTATGTGAGTCATCAGGACTTCACAGCTATTAGGTTGGGAAAAGTCATGTATATAGGCATTTGAAACATATACATCGAAGACCCATCCACATTGCCATATATTCATACGAAGTGAGTAAAAATTCCCAACCAAACTAGTACATTGCATGGCTCATGTCCTTCCAGATCCAAATTAAGTTTTACTACTTGTGCAGAAAATTTTCTATCGGTAAACACATGAGCTGCCGATAGAATATGTGTAAGAACACCTCCAACATATAATCTGCATTACATGGCAGTTGGATACAATTGATCACACATACAGCAGTATAGAGAAGTTAAAATCTCTAAACAGGTTCATTACAGCACTGGAACATATTATGTAAACCCTAATTAAAATCAACATTGCCTGCGGAATGTACATAAGCCAACACAATAGGGAACCCTAGTGTAATTGTAAAACTCCAAGAATTAGTACGTGCAAAACACTAGGATCAAATAAAGAAGATGATGGAAATAGAACGACGAATTAGGGTATTTACGGCGGCGATCAGTTCTGGTGATGCAGAGGCGGTGTAGAACGCAGCAGCGGCGGGCGAAGGACGAAAATAAGAACCGGTGGCAGTGACGAACCAGTGTCCAGCCGGCGATCATCGTGTGGGAGAGAGGAAGTGAGTGCTCACGGCGGAGGTTGGGGTTTTCTTCGCTCTCGAAGAGACGCAGTGCTCTAAGGTGGAACTGTTCGAGTGGAGGGAAACTAAAGGGCCGTGTACGAGAAATAAAGTAGCGGAGGAACTTTTCTATCGGTATAACAAAATGATACCGATAGACTTATGTAATTTTCTATCAAAACAACAAAATAATACCGATAGAAAAAGTAAATTTCCCGGAAAAATATTCGAATTAGTGATTGCATTTTTCTATCGGTATAAACAATAAAATCCCGTGAGAGCAATTTTCCACAGAAAATTTTTTTAAAGTGCTTGAGATTGGGTGCCATTTTTCTATCGGTAAAAACAACAAAATACCGTGAGAGTAATGAAAAGGTGCCCTTTTCTATCGGTATAAACAAAAAAATCCCGTGAGCCCAATTTTCCCCAGAAAATTTTTTTGATTAAGTGCTTGAGATTTGTGTGCCCTTTTTCTATCGGTAAAAACAACAAAATACCGTCAGAGTTATGAAACGGTACGCAATTTAACATCAAACAGACCGTGGTTGAAAGCTGCAGAATGTTAAAGAAAGAGGGAAGATAGCCGGAAAATTGGAAAATTGACATAAAAAGAAATTGTTCATTCATTGTTGTTTTATCACTTACAAAAAAAAATAAAACCCAAAATGCTAGGTCAAGGGGTGGTCTTAGCCCTGGCTGCATGTAGAATAGAGTCAGTTAGACTTGCAGCCAGGACGCAGGACTCCTCTAGCGACAAGTTGTCCCTAGGATCAACTACTACCGCGTCAAGAAGGCCTGCGACCTCCGTCAGCTTCGCTATGGTATCCTTCATAGTCAAACTGCAGCCAGCGATGGTCATATCCGCGGCTTTCTTCTCCTCGCGAAGACGCCTCGTCCTCGCCCTAGCATTGTCACCATCCGTCTTCATGCGCTTAATGCGCTGGAAGAGATCGTCAAGGTCAAGCCGTAGCTGAGTGTGCTTGTCTGTAAGGAGCTTGTGCTCCTCCTGGAGGGCCCTCAGGTCAGCCTTCACTTTGGCAGTGTCTTCCACGGCTACCATTCCCTGTGCAAATCAACAGGTCAAGAATGAACTGAACATGGATTAACAATACAGGGGTAAACCGAGGAGATTTAGAGTTCTTACCGGGGAGGCCGTGGATGACGATCCCATGGAGGTTGCCATTGTGAAAGAGAAGATGAGGAGTCCAACCGTTCGAGAATTAGAAAAACAACAAAATACCGCGACGCATGGCGAGGTACTTATAGAGTTTCCAAGGCGACGCATGGCGACACGGTTGAGAATTCGAAGCGGCAGAGTATTCTTCTATCGGTAAAAACAGGAAAAAACCGTCAGACAACAAATACTGTGAGACAAATGAATTTATTCTAACGGTAAAATAGAACAATACCGATAGAAAACGTTTTGAAGTGCCTGAGAGAAGATGTCCTTCTCTATCGGTATAAATAACAAAATACCGTCAGGGATTTTTGCTGAACTTAATTTGAAGAGGCTGCGATGAGATTTTTGCAAGTGCTATTTGAAGGGAAGAATTAAATATTTACAGGATAAAGGTACTGTACATGCTAGAACTCATGCTGTGGAGTAAAATTGAGATGTATTAATGCTGTGAACTAGCTTATCATTAAATTCTAAAGAAAAATGTACTGCCTGATGTATTAATGATAAGTTCCTCACCTTGCTGCAGAACTTGTGGGCTGTTTGCTTGGCATTTATCCCTGAAATAGAAATTAATCATCAATGGTTCTCAACCCATAATCCTTCTTCGTGGTCATCTCGCAGATACGTTGTTTCGTCGATATCTTCAGTACGGATAGATTGAATGTCCTCTAAAAATGGAGGTATTTCATCGAATTGGTTATACTCCTCTTCGTCGACAACATCTTCGACCCCAACAATACGTCTCTTGCTGTGGAGGACAACATGCAAGTTTGGATTGGTCGGGTCAACGATGTAGAATACCTGTGTGGCTTGCTTTGCAACTATGAATGGATCGTCTTGGTGTCCGACTCTACCAAGATCGACGAGAGTAAACCCGTAACTGTCAACTTGAACACCTCGAGGGATTTCGACCCATTGGCATCGAAACAGGGGAATCTTAAGTAATCCGTAATCGAGCTCCCATATTTCGTCAATAACACCGTAATATGAGTTCAGCGCCCTTACTGACCTGGCATCCTCGGAAATAGCAAACAGTGTCAGTCCGCTACATTGCGTGCTACTCTTGGCGTCTTGAGCTCTTGTGTAAAATGAATACCCATTGATGTCGTACCCCTGCCAAGTCCCTACAGTGAATCTTGGGCCTCTAGCCAACCATGTCACAGTTTCACTTACGGAGCCCTCGGCAGCTCGCGTGACTCTTTCTTGGATCCACTCAGCAAATTTCCTATTATGTTCTCTGCTTACCCAAACGTCTGAGTTCGAAGGATTCTGTGACCGTAACATTACCTTGTGCTCGTGTATGTATGGCTCGACCTCCGTCATGTGTTGTAAGACCCAAAAATGTGATTTTGCGTACACATCACGAGCGGGGACGATAGCTTTGAATACAATCGTTCCAATTCCCTCAAGCCTACCCTCGTGTCGGGACCTAGGAACACCAATTGGGTCAACCCCGGCCATATAATCTGTGCAAAATTCAATCACCTCCTCGGCGGCATAACCTTCCATGATACTCCCCTCGGGTCGACGACGAGTCCTTACGTATCCCTTCAATACACCCATAAATCTCTCAAATGGATACATGTAGCGCAGGCACACAGGTCCACAAAACTTAATTTCTCTGATAAGGTGAACAATCAGATGGACCATAACATCAAAAAAGGATGGAGGGAAATACATCTCGAGCTGACAAAGAGTTGTAACCACGTCGCGTTGCAAAGCGTCCAGTCCATCGGGATCAATTACCTACGAGGACACAGTTGCGCCAAATATTCATATCAGAAAAATCTTCTCATTAAGCTCCACAAATGGAGGTAGTGAACTTATAGTACGAGTGCACGTACTTACCTTGCAAGATATTGCGTTGAAGAAATAACATAGGTTTGTGATTGTCTCTCTGACTTTAACTGGGAGAATGCCTCTGATAGCAATGGGAAGCATCTGTGACATCAAGACATGACAGTCGTGGGACTTCATGCCAACCAGTCTTAGGTCCTTCATAGACACAAGTTTTTTCAAGTTCGCGGAGTACCCACATGGAACTTTAACACCGTGCAGGCACCGACAGAGTTCTGTTTTTTCGCTCTTGGACAACGTGTAGCAGGCCGGGGGGAGGTATGTACGCTTTCCATTCTCTAAAGGTGCAAGCTCAGTCCTTATCCCCATTTCCACCATGTCACGACGAGCTTTCACACCATCCTTTGTCTTTCCCGGAATGTTCAACAACAAACCAATCAAACTGTCACAGACATTTTTCTCTACATGCATGACGTCAATGCAATGTCGAACTTGTAAGTGCTCCCAGTACGGTAGATCCCAGAGAATCGATCTCTTCTTCCAAACATTTTTTTCTCGAGGTTTAGAATGCTTACCGAACTCAACTTTGATGTCGTTCACGCGTGAGTAAATCTCCTTACCGGTCAGAAACACTGGAGCTGATCCCTTCTCAGGCTTCCCGTTAAATGATTTCCTCTTCTTACGGTACGTGTGATGCACCGAAAGAAACCTGCGGTGACCCATGTACACTGTTTTCCGGCAGTTTCGCAGCCAGATGCTCTCAGTTTCATCTAGGCAAATAGGGCAAGCCTTGGCTCCTTTCGTACTATACCCCGACAAATTGCCGTAGGCAGGAAAATCATTTATGGTGCAAAATATTAGGGCCCGCAAGATGAAATTCTCTTTCTTGTATGCATCCCACACCTGCACACCCTCGCTCCACAATTTCTGTAAGTCCTCGATTAAAGGTGCTAGAAACACGTCAATATCATTTCCGGGTTGTCTGGGTCCTGAGATTAGTAACGCCATCATGATGTACTTGCGCTTCATGCATAACCAAGGAGGAAGATTGTAGATGCATAAAAGAACCGGCCAAGTGCTGTGCCGGCTGCTCATATTACCATGTGGGTTCATACCATCTGTACTCAGCCCGAACCTTACATTCCTAAGTTCGCCGCCGAACTCAGCAAATGTTCTGTTGATGTTTCTCCATTGAATAGAATCAGCTGGGTGTCTCAGTTTTCCGTCTTGTTTCCGGGCTTCAGCATGCCAACGCAAGTGCTTCGCGACTTTCGGATTTGCAAACAGCCGCTTCAATCTAGGTATCACAGGCAAGTACCACACAGTTTTTGCCGGGGGCCCTTTCCTTACCTCGTGACGTTCACTGTCAATCCGGTCCCTACGCGTATACCTCGATGCGCCGCATCTTGGACAAACATGCAAACTGGAGTACTCGTTACGGTACAACACACAATCATTTGGGCATGCGTGTATTCTTTCGATTTCCATTCCCAACGGACACAACAGTTTTTTGGCTTGGTAAGTAGATCTTGGCAACTCATTTCCCTCTGGAAGCATGTCCGCTAGAAGATCTAATAGTGCCGTGAAACTCTTATCACTCCAACCGTTTCCTGCCTTCAAGTTATATAATCTCAGCACAGAAGACAGTTTTGTAAATGTTGCACATCCAGGGAACAGAGGCTTCTCAGAGTCAGCAATCAGTTTCTCAAATTCACAGAAGTCATTTTCGTTGTAATCTTCCTCTACATCACGTAACATCTCATCTAGATTGTCATCATCATCATCTACGTGCACATCGGAATTAACATTACCAAAATTGGGATGATCATCGATATTATTGCAATCCACATCCGAGTCGTGCTGATTGGTAGTAGTGGTGCTTGTTTCCTCAAGATCTTCGCCATGCCATATCCAACGGGTGTATCGCGCGTTAAAACCACGACGAATCAAATGACTCTTAATTTGATCAGAGTTGCTAAACCTCTTCAAGTTCATACAATCTGTACAAGGACAGAGCATATTTTTCTCTCCCTTCCTCTCCTTTTGTTGCTCAGCAAATTTAATAAACTCATTCACACCATCCAAATATTCAAGAGTAGTACGTTTTATTCCATACATCCAATATTTCCTGTCCATCTACAATTAACAAAATTTAACGAGTAAGTCATGCATGAAACCTGCCCGATTAAGTTATGTATATGTACATGTACAGCCTCTTACAACAGATACATGTGTTGAACCCTAGCCTGACGAAATTAACACTAATTAACCTAGCTAACTACACAATACAAGCTAGTTAGCTCCTAAAACATGACGCATTTCCAGCTACCAAGCTCCCAAGCTTAGAGCTACAAACTTGGAACTACACAATACAGCTAGCTTGCAAGTAGAGAGGAAGGGAGATCTAGAGGGAGAGAGAGATAGGTGTCGACGATTAAGCATACCTTAAAGAGAGGGGCGCAATCAACTTCCCTCCAGCCTGCGCTGATCACCCTAGCAGTGTAGCTGGAACTTTCGTCACAAACAGAGGGACACAGAGTGCAACAGAACAAATTAAAGAGCAGCTCAGCAATGGTCGACTGGGGTTTTCCTTATAACGGACATTTTTCTAACGGTAAATACATGAAATAACCGTCAGACTAACTTAGGTAATTTGCCGCTCACATATTCTATCGGTAAAAACACACACATACCGTTAGAGAATATACATTACTGAGCAAATATATGTATTTTTCTATCGGTAAATATGTGCATTTACCGTTAGAATATGCATGACTAAACAAATATATGTGCTTCCTATCGGTAAATATGTGTATTTACCGTTAGAATATGCATGACTGAACAAATATATGTATTTTTCTATCGGTAAATATGTACATTTACCGTTAGAATATGCATGACTAAACAAATATATGTGTTTCCTATCGGTAAATATGTGTATTTACCGTTAGAATATGCATGACTGAACAAATATATGTATTTTCCTATCGGTAAATATGTGCATTTCCGTTAGAATATGCGTGACTGAACAAATATATGTGCTTCCTATCGGTAAATATGTGTATTTACCGTTAGAATATGCATGACTGAACAAATATATATGTTTTCCTATCGGTAAATATGTGTACTTACCGTTAGAGGAGGTACTGTTACCAAACTGGGACAAACATGCACATGCCATTTCTCACATTCAAGGAATCATATCAATGTAACATCAAACAGATCTTACATCAAACGGATCTTAACTAGAAGATAAAGCAATATATTTCAAGAAATGCTAATTTGTGGATTAACTAGGAGACACAAAAATACTTTTCGTAGGTAGTTGGGACTTCATCTTGCCAAAGAAATTACACATGCCAGTTCACAAATTCAGGTACAAACATACACATGCCAGTTCACCAATACAAATTCAGGTACAAACATACACATGCCAGTTCACAAATTGAAGTGCATGTCTGAAACAGTAGTACAAATACACACCTACCTACCAATACAATTAAATACACAAATGCTCCCTGCACATTCAAGTTCATGTCCCAATTAGCAATACATGATACACAAATATACAACAATATACAAATACACCAATTCACACATTCGATATATATTACAAAAGCCACGTCTGAAATTAACAACAGATCACGACAAGGACCCAGTGGCCCATACATGCATTTTACATAAAAGGGAACCTTTGCAGGTTGCCACAATGCAACTACCGACTACAAGTTAGACTTGATACATCACAAATCCATTCATCCAAAACAGCAAATGTCTGAACCACATTGAACTTAACCATAGGAGTTCAGTTCGAAGACGCCCGAGGAGCTGGAACTGCCGTCGACATACATTTGTACGTAATGGTGATTTCCTCGGACTCAAACTCGATCAACTCAACTCAACTCAACTCAACTCCATTAACAAAAAGAACCTACCTTCCAAGATGTTGTTCTGTGTAGTGATGGTGTAGAATGGCTGTGCAAATAACAACAATTCTTCTTCTCCAAGCAGGTAAGCATCTGGCCACAAGCTGGTGCATGCAAAAACATGTAAGATGCTTTCTATAGGTCCTGATTTGAGAAACACGCCGGGCTTAAGCATCTTCTCGACCGAGCCAACCAAGATCTCGCCCTTCACGTCCTTCCAGCTCTCGACGGTGATCTTCACCTTTTCTTTCGCCAACAAGCCAACGTAGGCAGCGTACTGCGATGAAGAACCGTGAAATACGTTGCCCCTCACGAGCATCATCCAAGGACCTGAACAGATCATAATCATATTGAAAAGAAGACACATCAAAATGAAGGATACAAAAAAAGCAGAATTATTGCCATAATCGGATTAGAATAATCTAACAATATTGCAGAAATTTTACGTACCTTCCTTGGGATGCCGACGTCTAGAGGGCGTCGATGGAGGTGCGGAGGTGCAGCGGTCCCCTGTAGAGGTGCGCCGGCCGTCCATGGAGCTTACGGGTTAGGACTACGAGCCCAGATGAACTGTGAGAATGAAAGAGACATACCCGTGTATTTATACAATTATATATTTTCTATCGGTAAGAAAACAGAATACCGTTAGTAATAAAAACATCTGTAGAAGCCGAATGGTTCTATCGGCACAATAAATATTACCGATAGGAATTTTTGTACATACTCTATCGGTCTGTACGTACACTACCGATAGAATATTACTAGTGTAGAAGGCCAACAGTTCTAAGATATTTTGTGCAATATTCTACCGGTATAAACATGCATTACCGATAGAATAAAACTATTAGAAGACGAACAGTTCTAAGCAATTTTCTATATATACTAACGGTAAAAGAATCCATTACCGATAGAATAAAAATATTTGTAGAAGGTCAACTATTCTATCGGCGAACTACATATTGCCGATAGGAACTTTTAATATATTCTGTCGGTATATTCATACAGTAGCGATAGAATAAGTCTAGTTGTTGAAGTCGACTAGTCCTATCGGCGCACAACATTCTTCCGTCAGTACTTATGCATCTCTTCTAACGGCAAATATGTTCATCACCGCTAGAGTAAATCATACTATTTATTCTATCGGTAAGTTTCTTAGAAACCGATAGGGAAAATACATCCGTCGGGCTTTTTTGACCGCGAGGCACATTTTCTATCGGTTTTGTGCTGTTTCGCTAATAACCGATAGAAGATAGGGGTTAGTAGACTGCAGTTCTGTACTAGTGTACGTTGATACTTCCACATATTATGGGTAACGTAGGAGACATCCCTATTTTCCCCCGGGGGTCGTAATTACCACTGCTTAGCTTTCAATTCGCCTCTGACCATCAAATTAAATGTGAATAACCCGTCCTCCTCTCTTTGAAACAAGGGACACTTCCGGTTCTGTGCGTGCTTCAAACAACTTTGTATTCTCCATATTACCATATCTCTAGAGTCAATAATTTCTATCAAGAACTACTGAACTCAATCACTTGCTGCTGTTACTCAATAGTTTTCTGTTGAGGTCTATCCCATAGAGGTAGTCAAATTGGATCAGTGATTGATTTCTAGGTTTCGTCGTAAACCTAATTGGTTACTTCCAATTACGTAAATCAATAGTTCAAACCGCACTCAAAGGTAGGGCATTTCCCATTGATATAGGAACTTTTGTACCAAAAATAATAGTATCTCCAATTATAGCCCCTCTGGATGTAAAATATATCTCTTATCACCATCCCCATAGTGTATGAGACAAATGTATGCATTTCGATTTGGGTCGTATTCTATGGTTACAATTCTAACAGATATGCCTTTTTGATTCCGTCGAATATTGATTTTACGGTATAGGCGCTTATGACCTCCCCCTATATGCCTTGCGGTAATGATTCCTCTGGCATTACGACCTTTACCCCAACGGTGCCGTCCATGGATCAAACTATTTCGTGGATTGGATTTCACTTGCCTGTCTACGGTTCCCTTGCATGTGCTCGGGATAGGAGTTTTGTATAAATGTCTCGCCATGTTATTAAGTATTTTTCTTTAAGTTCTTTTCTCTATCTAGAAGTAGAATAGAATAACCCGGTTGAAGGGTAATGATCATACATCTGTAATGCATTGTATGTCCCAGAATAGGTCCCATTCTTCTACCCTTTCCAGGTAGTCGATGACTATTCACAGCCACTACCTTAACACCAAAGAAGAGTTCGACCCAATGCTTTATTTCTGTCCTAGTGAATCCTGATTCGACATTAGAAATATATTCATTCTTTCCCAATAAATGAATACTTTTTTCTGCAAATACTGTGTATTTGATTCCATCCATAAATCGACTTTCCCTCCTATGCTCTGAGTTCCAGAATCGATAAGAATTCGAGTTCTTATTGTTCTTGTGTTATGGTATGAATATACCATACCAATTCGTTATGTATGTATGATGGATGAGATTCCATGGATAGAGAGCCAGTTCCAATAGACTTATTGAATGTTCTCGTTAGCGTGCATCCATCAGGAATTGAACCCGCAAATTTGCCAATTATGAGTTGGGCCCTTTAATCGTTCAGCCATGGATGCTTAACAGGGATCATCGTACATCGTAAATAACCAATTTTCATATAGAAAGACATATCATAGAAACATGAAATCAAAAATATTCGGAGATGGCAAATATTTAGAGATGACTATGAAGACACCTCTCTGGATCCTCGAATTGAAAGAGAGATTGAGAGGGATCAAGAATCCTAATTCTCGCTATTTGGAATGGATCCAATTCTATTGAGTCTGACTCATAGTGATCATTTCTCTTTAGAAAAGAATGACCTTGGTTATCAAATGTTTGAACAACCGGGATCCATTTACTTATGATGCCTAGTTGACATTGATAACAAGGATCTAATGAATTATTGTAACACCCTAGTTTTGGGGGTGAAAAGTTTTTGCATAAAAATCATGAATGCATGTATCTTTGTAGTAGTAGCCAAATCAGCTGAACCCTAATCTCTCTCAAACCCTAAAAATCTCCAAATCTATTCTCTAGATCCAGATCAAGATCTGACCATTCAGATTTAACCTACCAGTTACCCTGAAGATAAAAGTTTTCAGGAGCCAGATCGAATTCTGACCCTAACCCCCAGTATTTAAGCCTCTTTCTGTTTCGACAACAGGAAATTCAGATTTACCCTAAGTACCCTAGTTTCAAGATAATTGAGTTATCATGATCTAACCCTACCCAGACTCAAGTATCTTTTGGAATATGTTTCCAGATACATCCTCAACTTACTCCAAAAAGTTGGTAACCAGATTGTTTCATCTAAGCACTTTTCACAGATTAGTCCAAATTTTACTGCGAATAAGTCCTTTTCTGTTTACTTGGAAGCCTGAAAAGGCTAAAATCCACAAATCAACTCCAAATCCAGAATTTCTTCAGGGAAAGCCTCCCAAATGCTATTTGATACAGATTTCCCTTCTGATCAGACTTCAAAATCTCACTCCAATTGCCAGAATTCGAGATCGACAAAATCCAGATCTATTTTACCCTAATTCTACCCTATTTTCAAAAATAGGTGAAATCCCTCAGATCTTATCAAACTTTCTCCAAATTTGAGCTAAATGAGTATTAATAGAAATATTATACTCAACCATGCAATTAAATCCCAAATTAATCATCTCTAAGATAAGAATTACAAATCAGTCCAGATTTCAACTGAAACCATCACAGTTCAGTCCAAAAGCTAATAAAAAACTCTCACAATTATGCCCCTGCTCCGACCAGAGCCAGTGCAATCGACCAGATCTACTGCACTAGTCGACTAGAGCTGCAGCTTTCGACCTCTTCAGCTGCTAGTGACCTCGACCACTAGCTGTTGCCTTGGACTTCGACCATAAGCTGGATCCAGCACACGAGCACGGGAGCTTTCAACCTCGCCACTGCTGCTGCTATTTTGCTTCGACCTGTAGCTACAGTACCGGCTCCACCTCACCTGCTGCCACGTGTGTGCTCGACGTTGGCCACTGTGGATCTTCTCCGGCACAATTCACGACCAGCTGTTTCCTCCCGTTTGCACGCCTCCAGCAACGGTCGAGACAGGGACTTTGTGCCACGTGGAGACCTCGCCGCGCCCAGCCATCAGTTTGCCTTCACATCGCAGCAGCACCAGCTGTAAAACCCTCGCGGCCACTGAACCGAGTCACCTCGACGCCAGCTCGCGGTGAAGTCGCCATCCAGTCACATCCGACCGGCTTCAACTCCCCGAGCACTTCTAGCCGTTACAACACCTCCAAATCCTCCATAAATAGTCCCTGGTCTGAGTGAAACATCACACACCCACCAGAAACACCTAAGTTCTCAACCTCGCTGTGCACTTCTTCTTCTCCGACGAGCTCAAGAAGAGAGCTTCGGGGCCAAGCTTCTCCACTGCTTCTCTTCTCCATCCAGCTACTCCAGTGAGTTCATCTCTTCATCCTAATACTTCTCAAGCTTGGAATTTAGTTTAAATGTCTTCAGTCGCCGGTGATTTCAGTTTTACTCCAGTAGCTTCGGCGAGCAATTAATCCCTAACTAAACCGATTTAGCTCTCGAGCCAGTAATCAAATATGCTCAATAGATCTTTCTTATCATCCCTAAGCAACCAGAATCATCAATTTTGCTGAAACCTAGAAAATCCCAAAATTGGACTTTACTTATGAACTGAACTTGCTGTTTAAGCTTCTCTGGTTCATCTTCAGTTAATCTACCTTCACACCTATATTTCTTATGCCCTAGAGACCATCCACAAGCAAGGAATTGACTTCATTTGCCCTAAATCAAAAAACCCCCAAATACCATGTCTTCTTCTCCTGCTTCGGTCGCCGGACTTCGATCCCTGCCGATCCAGCTCCAGCCACTTTGCCATCTAGATGTTTTTCACCCTCTTGAACATTTTTGTCTACTCTCACGACTTCTAATTCGGCCTAGAACAGAAGTTATAGCTATGCCCTAGTTGCTGTACTGTTCATATTGCAGGTGCTCCAGGCCAATCAACTTCATCGCCGGTTTTCATCACTTTCCGGCCATCTCCTGCCCTAGAGCCTGTTTGGTAATTTGTTCCTGTTAGCAAGGCCTACCTACCAGATAAAGTGGTGCATCATTTGGAGCCCTATATCAAAAGTTATGGAAAACCCTAGTTTCTGGCCATGTCAACTCTATGCCACACCATGCCAGCCAGCGGCATTAGCCCTGTTCACCCACCTCTAGTCATGCAAAACAAAAACTACTTTGTCAAATAGTTGCCTCACTACTTTGTGCACCATATGCTTGAATCAAAACCCATTTTGGCCACTAGGAACTATTCAAACCATTCAATGCCATTGTTGGGCATTGTCAGCCCTTGTCAGCCTATGTCAGCAAATGGCATTGGGCCAGTTTGACCCCTTCTGGGTATGCAAACGGAAATACACTTTGTCCCTTAGACTCCTGATGTTGTGATCTACGTTTTCTTCTACTGTCACAACTTTAGTTGAGCCCTCTATCATCCGTCGACCCTATGTCGATGCCTTGAACCGAATGTCGACCTAAAGACGTTCGCTGTTTTTGGGCGAACCAGTCACAACCTTGATATTATTCTGATATTTTGAGACATTTGGAACCTTGTAGACCTTTGACAACTAATCTTAACCCTGCTTTCCATAGTTTAACCCTAATCGCTTCCTAGAACTCTCGAATCTTGTATCGCCTAAATGTCTCTCCTTGCATTATCGCATATAGTGGAGTAGTAAGAGTAGGATTGATTGTAATTCCTGTTTGCTTCTTTGATCCTTGTTCAGAACAAGAGTCCGAGTTCGAAGACTTCGTCGCAGACCCGACATCAACTGCTGTTCTTTACGACGCGGAAGGCAAGTCATACTCTTGAACATCTTGAACCTATATTTTATGAATTGCTAGAATATACCTTGATTGGTAGAGAGCCATATGTATATATTTTATATTCATGAAATAAAACCCCTAGCTGTGACCAGTATTTTGGTATGGAATGGTGAAAGCACTGGAGGTGCTTGGTTGCACAGGATGTGCCAGCACTAGAAGTGCATGGATTGTGGTATGATCTGGTCACTGGCATATAAGGACTAGAACCTTGTGTTGTGCGCCTAGTGGCATGATTAACGTGTCGACCGCAAGCCTGGTGTGGGACAGGCCTGAACAAGTAGTATGTGAATCACACATGAAACCCCAATAGGACAAATGCACGATTGACACGGAGTGCGCTCCTACACAAATCACTGGATGTGATGATGCACGCTGACCCTGAGTGGGAAGATGCCAATTAGTGGGGGCTGTGTAGCCTCGCCACAACTGTAGTTTCTGAGTGAAACTGCAGGGTCCAGGGTGAACTGTGTGTGAAACATGGCAAAAGTGCTTGTTATCTCCACCTTGCCACTCACAGTATGAAGTGAGTCAGGGGTCCAATCCTTGTGATAGGAAGGGCATGAAAGTGGATATATCTTGCGGGTAAATTGGTACCCCTTTGCAGAGTTAAAAATGTATTCGAATACTTTGTGCTCCCGAGTTTAGGAGTATGCCGCGGTGGATTAAATCCATGGGGTGTGACACAAGTATTGTTTTATAAATTAAAATTTGTTAAGTCAAGATTACCCAAATGACATGTATTGTCATGATAAGGGGTGCTGCCGTGGGCTGTCATGTGTTGACGTGTCACGGTAGTACCATAATTTAGTGGTCATATAATAGCTAAGAGGCACGTGGATTGTGCCCTAAGTATATGAAATGCTGCCATGAGCATGAGATTTGAAAAGCTTGAAAGAAAAGTATTTTGAAAAACCTTCTCACCTCTTTCCCTCAATAGCATAGGATCATGTCATCTCTACTATACGTATCTCTACTCTTACCTATGACTTGCTGAGTACGTAAGTGCTCACCCTTGCAACCTTTCAACAATAGATGGAGTACTTCATGACCAAGATGAAGGCTTGGAAGATTTCGTGGATCCAGAAGGACGAGAGCCAATGCTGCCAGAGCCTTGATGTGTGTTGTTCTGCTGTCAACTTCTTACAACTGTGGGGGTTTCGCCTAGCTTCCGCCGAGTAGTTGTCTTTTTGTTTTATTTAGACCATTTGTGCCGTGAAGGCATTGTATTACTCTTTTGATGTACCAGGCCAGCAGGTCATACTGTTTATGAATAATATTTTGTAAGTTACTCTGCTGCAATGAAGTCCTGTGCTTGACTTATCCTGGGAAGTCAATGGTATGTATGTATGAGGCCAGCCGTAGCGAGCTGAGTCTCCACGGGAGTTGTCGTAGTACCCTGTTCGAGGCGCGACAATTATGAGTTTAATAGATCCTCTTTAGCAGAAAGACGTATATTCCTTGCTCATTATCAGATAATCACTTATTCACAAACCTCGTGTGGGGCTAATCGTTTTCATTTACCATCTCATGGAAAACCCTTTTCGTTCCTCTTAGCCCTATCGGGTATTTTAGTGATAGGTTCTATAGGAACTGGACGATCCTATTTGGTCAAATACCTAACGAAAAATTCCTATTTTCCTTTCATTAGGGTACGAGGACTTCTTATTCCACAAGAATGAAAGCACATTTTCATTCTTTCATATACTAGGGGTTTTTACTTGGAAAAGACAATGTTCCATACTAAAGGATTCGGGTCCATAACCACGAGTTCCAGTGCACTAGATCTTGTAGCACTTAGCAACGAGGCCCTATCCATTAGTATTCTACATAAGAAATCCATTATAGAAACTAATACAATTATATTAGCTCTTCATAGACAAACTTGGGGTTTGCGAGCCAAGGTAAGACCGGCTCGGGATCATGGGACCCTTTTATATCAGATAGGAAGGGCTCTTGTACAAAATAGAGTTCTAAGTAATAACCCCATAGATCCTATATCTATCTATATAGAGAGGCAATCTTGTCAGGAAGCGGGTTTTTATTTGGCCAAATGGTACTTCGAACTTGGAACGAGCATGAAGAGATTAACGAGACTTCTTTATCTTTTGAGTTGTTCTGGTGGACTGGTCACGCAAGATCTTTGGTCTTCACCCGGAACCGATGAAAAAAAAGTGGGTCGCTTCTTATGAACTCGCTCAGAATCATTCTTGAGTTCTTGGCCTATTAGAAGTAGACGGTGCTCTAGTGCGATCCTTACCGACATAAAAAGATTGCAGTCAGGTTGATAATAATCGAGTGCCATTACTTCGTCGGTCTGAACCAAGGAATCTGTTAGAAATGTTTCGAAATGGATATTGTTCTCTCTTTGATCAGGGATTGCTATATGAAAAGAAGTGGAGTTTGAAAAAGGGAATGGAATGGTGTAACCGGAACTGCTAGAGGAACGAATTTTGAATAGCATAACTTGGGCTCCTAGAATATGAGGCCCTTGGGACAATCTATTTGATTGTAGGAATAGGTACGCTGAATATGACTGGGGATTTTCCTTTGGGTATTAGAGCGGGTCCAAGCAGATTAAAGAGGATGAGTTGTTAGAGACTGCTATTTATTCTAATTATTTCTGGTATATTTATCATAAAAAGGAGGAGGTGGAAGATACTGATTCAGACTTCTTGCAGAGTGGAAAAATGCAGTACCAGACATGAGATATATCTTTCAAAGAAGAAGGCTTTTTTCAAATAAGCCAATTGATTTGGGATCCACTAGTACATAAAAGTTTTCTTCTATCGGTAAAAAACATCCTTCTACTATCGGTTTTTGTACCGTGAGAGATAGACACGATAGAACAAGACAGGTCATTTTCTATCAGTAAATAACCGATAGAAGAACTTCACTATACTAACGGCATCTTAGGCGAACACCGGTAGAAAACCCATTGTAGTCTGATGTTTGTGAAAGAGTTTACCGATAGAAAAAATATAGTACTCTCTCGGTTGTGAATGAGTTTAACGGCAGGAAAAGTAACACTCTTCTAACGGTTAATTTAGAGTATACCGATAGAAAAAACCTTAGTACTCTCTCGGTTGGAAATGAGTTTACCGATAGAAAAAACGATTGTACTATCTCGGTTGTGTATGAGTTTACCGGCAGGAAAAGTTAAACTCTTCTAACGGTGAATTACATGTGTACCGATAGAATAAAGTATAGTACTCTCTCGGTTGTGAAAGAGATTTTCGATAGAAAAAATCATAATACTCTCTCGATTGTGTATGAGTTCACCTGCCGGAAAAGTCACACTCTTCTAACGGGTAATTATGAGTGTACTGATAGAAAAAACGATAGTAGTCTCTCGGTTGTGGATGAGTTTACCGATAGAAAAAATGATAGTAGTCTCTCGGTTGTGAATGAATTTACCGATAGAAATATAGTACAGATGCAATACAGTACATTCACATATACAGTACATTATTTACATTTACAATACAGTACATTCACAATACAGTACATTCACATATACAGTACTTTCTTTACATTCACAATACAGTACATTCACATATACAGTACAGATGCAATATAGTATAGATTGGATACACAATACAGTACAGATGCAAAGAAGGGTAAATTCATATATACATTGAACAGATTAACACATTAGACAGTTATTCACATATATATGGACAAATACAAATTGCAATCCAATGTGGACATTTATTCACATATATATTTATTCACATATATATAAACAGTCTATGCACAGAGTACACAAAAAAGAGAAAATTGTCATGGTGGTTGGTTGGGCGCAACTTCCTCCATGACATATTGAGCCCAGATTTGTCGAAGATCTCTAATCTTTGCATTTTCGTATTGGTCTTTCGACATGGCGATCTACAAGTATGTGTGAATACTGAGTAACTAACTTCCTAATTTTGAATGTGACACCCAATTTTCAAATTTGAGTTAGCTATCGATGCTTACCTGGGGGAATTGGGCAAAGTTTGTCTGCACTAGGTCATACATGTAGCGTAGCACATAAAACCCGCATTCCCACGATTGCGGCTGCTGATGGCACTGAGATAATTGCATATGCGAAGACATGTTAGCTATTGTTTCCATAAACTAATTAAGCATAAACAAAAAGTCTCGTGAGTACCTCATATTCTTTCCAAGCTAGTAGGGAGCCTTGCGGTGTGGCATGCCTCCCTCCAGTGGACACATATTTATCAAAAGCCTTACATTTCAGTTAGCATTGCCGGTTAATGTATTATCATTAGCTAGCGAGGTCAAAATTTAAATCAAACATATAAGTTACTTACGCCTCCATATTCCCCTTGACCACATATTCGTTCGATAATCTGTTACGCATCGAATCGAGGTAGTACACCTCGTTCCTCGGCGGATAGATCACGATGAGGATCCAATGGCCCCCTACATTGTACGTAAAAGAGGACCGCTAGCTCAAAGTATATCTCAGGTGTAACATACAAGATTGAGTTAAATTAGTACGAAATGCACTAACCTTTAGTGGTACGGCACCAGAATGAACTCCTTGTCCTACTGCGCCATCAGTGCCTTGGATATGTACTGCTCAGCATGCGTGGCGTCGTGCTCTAGCATCATGAGGCTTATTTTCTCTAGGTCAAGGAAACCCACCTTGTCACACGCAGCCTCCGATGCTATCCTGTACATGCACCTGCATGCAAGGGACGACATTAGTATTGCACAGAAAGTTACTACATTTCAAATGAACTACAACAATGCAAAGTTAGCAAACAGAGTTAGAAAACAGCAATACATAGGATCAGCAAACTCACAGGACTCCAGTCCGTATGATGGACATACCGAGCTCCCGCCAGTTGTAGAGGTCGAATAGATCCTCGTGTGCCATGGATATAGTCCCGGGCTCACGGTGGAACTGCCCAGGCCTGTAGGGAACTAAGAAGTTCAGATTGCGCCGAGCTCATTGTAGGTACCACTCGTGGAGGTCTCTGGTTGATCGATCCAATTTGCGCAAACCTACCTCCGACACGAGTGGGAACTCGTTCCTGAACCTCTCCGGTTGTCCCTTTCGCCCTTTGCCCTTGCCTTTGCCCTTGTCTTTTGCCGGGGACTGAGTGCGTACCTTCGAAGGCAAGGGCGAGGTGATGGCGGCTTTCTTCCTAGGTGAAGGCGTGGATGCACTGGCTGGGGTCGAGGCCGTCTTTGATGTGTTCAGGTTCGCACGAGATCCGGCCTCATGCCCCGAGGTGGGGGAGTAGTCCCCTGGTAGTCCGCCTGTAGGCCACTTCAATTAATGAGCACGTATATTAGATTTTGCAAGTTGAGTGTATTGAGTAGGATGTAATCTAAAATGTGTACGATTTACCTCTTGTACTAGAGCACACTTCTTGGGCCACTGTACGTAGGAGCCCACTGCCTCAGCAAGTATCTGCATTTCCTCTGTTGGGACTGGCAATGGAGGATCGTTGTAGCCCGGCATGGCCATGTCCACCTGTACCTTTGCGACCCCCAACCGCAGAGGTACGCAGTGGACCCGGACATCCGGCCTAGACGGATATACGAAGACGTGTCCAACCACTTCCTGCCCGTCGCCTAGGTGATTCAGTAGGATGCAGCCCTCCGGCTTCTGCAAATTTGTAACAATTAAAATAGATTAGCGAAACAACTCTAACAGAATGGGAGTGGCATCAACTTAAGTGCACAGATGAAGGCTTGCAATACCTCAAGTAGATCCACTGGATTCGCGAGGGCCTTCGAAGCGCAACTGCTTATCCGACCCCACGGGGTACCGTCACCCTGGGGATTCGCATCTGCACTCTTGGCCAGCAATGCTTCTCTCAACCGTGGAAACTCTTCCCTAATTTGTGTGACCTCAGACTGCACCTTAGCCCGTATCTCCACCCGTACCTCAGCCCGTATCTTATCGGAGAGCTTCGCTTTCTTTTCCTTCCAGGAGCGGGCCTTCTTCCTCGGTGGAGCCTGATCTGCGAAACCGGCCTTCCACGACACAATGGCTCCCACGGCCCGTGTCTGCCCGGGATGCTCCTTATTTCCTAGAGCCCGGGTGAGGATGTCGTTCTCCCTCAGCGGGGTAAACAATCCCTCCACTGCCTCCTTCTCAAAAGAGATCTATTACATTTAAAGGTACCTTGTGAGACAAATTGCCTTATATACACTTGTGCGCACATAGTTTACGAGGTTAGCCAGCTTACCATTCGCCTCACAACGTCGGTGTCCCCAGGGTTTGCAAACTGCACAGACCCCGTGGACGACACGGACCCCCTCCCCCTCCACCATCGCTTGCACCTCTCATCCCGGATCTCGGAGAGCGGCAACTCAGGCGAGTCGATGACAGGATTTTGCTCGTCTTCCTTCTTCCACTGCTCCTCCTTCCCCGCATAGCCCCGGGATTCGAGCCGATGCGGGTAGTCGTTCCTCTTATGGATCGCCTTATTCTTCTCGCTAAGGGCCTTGAACTTCTCGGTCCCCTTCTGCTTGGTGAATTCCTCCCATACCTCCTCCGATATGAAGGGGTACTTCTCGCAAGGAGATTTCCCCGCAACGAGGAAGTTACTGACGAGCCAGCTCTTAAAGGTTTTCCATGTTCCGTTCATGTCCTTCAAGCAGGAGGTCCTAGGTGTATCGTCGCGGATGTTCCACTTAGCATGTTTTCAAACAATGCATACAATTAATCACGAGTTAGTTAAACTTTAGTATAAGCCAAGAGAACGTGATTACGAAAGAGTTCAGCGATTTCAGTTAATTTAACCTTCACTTCCGCCCACAACCTATCCCTCTCGTCCGCCGTCACGTCCTTCCAGCTCTGGACGGTGATCTTCACCCTTTCTTTCGCCAACCGCCCAACGTAGGCCGCGTACTTCCCAGCATTCTTTCCGATCGGCCTCCCAAATTGGTTGAACTCACAAGAAAGATCCGTGCGTTTGGCCAAACGGGCCAACGTAGTCACGCCTCGCCCCACCCTCTTGCGCTGGGATGAACCAGTTGCATCTTCAGTTATGTTGGGGTTGGCCCTAGTCGAACCACTAGTACCATCCGATGAAGACGACGACATGTCTTTCCCTACAAAACCATCAACAAACCATCAAAAATTTAATGGAAACACAAACCAAATCATTTTACAAAGCAAAAGGACCTATTTTAAATATTTTTTCTATCGGTAAACACAGAAACTACCAATAGAAGATAAGATTCTATTTCTGAGCATTTTCATCTACACATTTTCATATAGGAAGCAGGCAACATATGGCAATTAATTCTTCTTGGAGTTCCATAACTTAGGTCAGGACTGGAGACTAATTAGGGATGCAAAAGGGATGTCCGAAGAAAATAATACTAAAAGACATGCAAAAATTAATTGCTGAACTGTTTAGAAATCTTTTCTATCGGTAAATACATGAGTTGCCGATAGACCATAACAATGTTTTCCATCGGCAAAGATACGAGATACTGATAGAACATATTGTTGATAAGCCGCCATTCACTGGCATCACATAGTCTTGGTTTAAGTCAACATTCTCCATGAATTTCTATATTAATATTCATGGGCCAGCATTATTATTTCACACATAACAATGTTTTCTATCGGTAAACACATGAGCTGCCAATAGAACAGAACAATTTTTTCTATCGGCAAAGACAGGAGATACCGATAGAAGATGTGTAAGAACACCTCCAATGTATAATGTGCATTACATGGCAGTTGGATACAATTGATCACACATACAGCAGTATATATAAGTTAAAATCTCAAAATAGGTTCATTACAGCATTGGAACATATTATGTCAACCCTAATTTAAATCAACATTGCCTGCGGAATGTTCATAATCCAACACAATAGGGAATCCTAGTGTAATTGCAAAACTCGAAGAATTAGTACGTACAAAACACAAAGATCAAATAAGGAAGATGCTGGAAAAAGAACGACGAATTAAGGTATTTACGGCGATCAGTTGTGGTGATGGAGAGGCGGTGTAGAACGCAGCGGCGGCCAGCGAATGACGAAAATATGAACCGTGGTAGTGGCGAACTAGTATCCAGTCGGCGATCGTCGTGTGGGAGAGAGGAAGTGAGTGGTCACTGCGGAGGTTGTGGTTTTCTTCGCTCTCGAAGAGACGCAGTGCTATAAGTTGGAACTGTTCGACTGGAGGGAAACTCAAGGGCCATGTACGTGTAATAAAGTAGTGGATGCCCTTTTCTATCGGTACAACAAAATAATACCGATAGAACAAGTAAATTTTTCCCAGAGCAATATTTGAAGTAGTGGATGCCCTTTTCTATCAGTACAAACAATAAAATACAGTGAGACCAATTTTTCCCAGAGTAATTTTTGAAGTGCCTGAGATTAAAGTAGTGGATGATGCCCTTTTGCTATCAGTACAAACAACAAAATACCGTCAGACTAATGAATTTATTCTAATGGTAGAACATAATAATACCGATAGAATAAGTAAATTTTTCGCAGAGAAATTTTTGAAGTGCCTGAGACACACTAAAGTAGTGGACACACATGACACATCTGTATTTACTGTTAGAACATGTGATGTTACGTGGCTGAAACAAAGCAAACTGGGTAATGCATGACACACATGACACCAGTTCTCACCTTCAAAGAATCATATGTACACACAATGTAACATCAAACAGACTGTGCTTGAAAGCTGTAGAATGATAAAGAAAGAGGGAAGATAGCCGAAAAATTGGAAAATTGACATAAAAACAAATTGTTCATTCATTGTTGTCTTATCACTTATAAAAAAATAAAAATCCAAAATGCTAGGTCAAGGGGTGGTCTTAGCCCTGGCTGCATGTAGAATAAAGTCAGTTTGACTTGCAGCCAGGACGCAGGACTCCTCTAGAGACAAGTTGTCCTTAGGATCAACTACTACCGCATCGAGAAGGCCTGCGACCTCCCTCAGCTTCGCTATGGTATCCTTCATAGTCAAACCGCAGCCAGCGATGGTAATATCTGCGGCTTGCTTCTCCTCGTGAAGACGTCTCGTCCTCGCCCTGGAATTGTCACCATCAGCCTTCATGCGCTGAATGCACCAGAGGAGATCATCCAGTTCAAGCCGTAGCTAAGTGTGCTTGTCCGTAAGGAGCTTGTGCTCCGCCTGGAGGGCCCTCAGCTTGGCCTTGGCTTTGCCAGCGTCTTCCACTGCTCCCCTTCCCTGTGCAAATCAACAGGTCAAGAATGTACTGAACATAGATTAACAATACAGAGGTAAACCCAGGAGATTTAGAGTTCTTACCGGGGAGGGCGAGGCTGACGATCCCATTGAGGATGCCATTGTCAAAGAGAAGATAAGGAGTCGAAGAGTTTGAGAATTAGAAAAATATGTAAAGTAGTTGGCAATTTCACTGCCGAGGTACTTATAGAATTTCCAAGGCGACGCCTGGCGACACAGTTGAGAATTCAAAGCGCCAGAGTATTGTTCTATCAGTACAAACAACAAAATATCGTCAGACCAATTCATTTATTCTAACGATACAACAAAATAATACCGATAGTGGATTCCCTTTTCTATCGGTACAAACAATAAAATACCGTGAGACCAATTTTTCCCAGAGTAATTTTTGAAGTGCCTGAGATTAAAGTAGTGGATGCCCTTTTGCTATCGGTACAAACAACAAAATACCGTGAGACTAATGAATTTATTCTAACGGTAGAACATAATAATACCGATAGAATAAGTAAATTTTTCGCAGGGAAATTTTTGAAGTGCCTGAGACACATTAAAGTAGTGGATGCCCTTTTCTATCGGTACAAACAACAAAATACCGTCAGACAAATGGATTTTTGGAGAGCTTAATTTGAAGAAACAAGAGGCTGCAATGAGATTTTGGCAAGAAAAATTTGAAGGGAAGAATTAAGTACTTACAGGATAAAGGTATTGTACATGTTAGAACTCATGCTGTGGAGTAAAATTGAGATATATTAATGCTGTGAACTAGCTTATCATTAAGTTCTAAAGAAAAATGTACTGTCTGATGTATTAATGATAAGTTCCTCACCTTGATGCAGAACTTGTGGGCTGTTTGCTTGGCATTTTTCTCTGAAATAGAAAATAATCATCAATGGTTCTCAACCCATAATCCTTCTTTGTGATCATCTCGCAGATATGTTGTTTCGTCGATATCTTCAGTAGGGATAGATTGAATGTCCTCTAAAAATAGAGGTATTTCGTTGAATTGGTTATACTCCTCTTCGTCGACAACGTCTTCGACCCCAACAATACGTCTCTTGCTGTGGAGGACAACATGCAAGTTTGGATTGGCCGGATCAACGATGTAGAATACCTGTGTGGCTTGCTTTGAAAGTATGAATGGATCGTCTTGGTATCCGACTCTATCAAGATCGACGAGAGTAAACCCGTAACTGTCAAGTTGAACATCTCGAGGGATTTCGACCCATTGACATCGAAACAGTGGAATCTTAAGTAATCCGTAATCGGGCTCCCATATTTTGTCAATAGCACCGTAATATGAGTTCAGCGCCCTTACTGACCTGGCATCCTCGGAAATAGCAAACAGTGTCACTCCGCTACATTGCGTGCTACTCTTGGCGTCTTGAGCTCTTGTGTAAAATGAATACCCATTGATGTCATACCCCTGCCAAGTCCCTACAATGAATTTTGGGCCTCTAGCCAACCATGTCACAGTTTCACTTATGGAGCCCTCGGCAGCTCGCGTGCCTCTTTCTTGGATCCACCCAGTAAATTTCCTGTTATGTTCTCTGGTGACCCAAATCTCTGACTTCGAAGGATTCTATGACTGTAACATTACCTTGTGCTCGTGTATGTATGGCTCGACCTCCATCATGTGTTGTAAGACCCAAAAATGTGATTTTCCCTACACATCACGAGGGGGGACGATAGCTTTGAATCCAATCGTTCTGATGCCCTGAAGCCTACCCTCGTGTCGGGACCTAGGAACGCCAATTGGGTCAACCCCGGCCATATAATATGTGCTAAATTCAATCACTTCCTCGGCGGCATAACCTTCTATGATACTCCCCTCGGGTCGACGATGAGTCCTTACGTATCCCTTCAATACACCCATAAATCTCTCAAATGGATACATGTAGCGCAGGCACACGGGTCCACAAAACTTAATTTCTCTGATAAGGTGAACTGTCGTGGTATTACGAATACCCCGGCAGGTTTTGAAGACGATCCTAGCGGAGATTACGTAGCGCGGGTTGACCGGGTGACCGGTCCTCCCCCGCTGGACAAACACAAGAATTGACACGTGGATTTATACAGGTTCGGGTCCCGGTGGGGGCCCTAGTCCTGTCGACGCGCTCCCGACCGGAGCCGGCTGGGGAGGCTCTCTCCGGGGGAGAGGCTTCCGGAGCACGTCTGTGAGTTTAGCTATTCCAAATAATTATGAGTTGATCCTTTACAACAGAGGGGTACAAGGGCTATTTATAGCCCCAAAAAGAAGCAAAAAGCCTAAACTACCCCGGAAGCCACCGTCGGATTGAAGGGTAGGACCGTCCTTCTCCCGGTCAAACGTCTTGGATGCTTGACAGGTGGTCGCTGATTCCCGAGGCGTCCCTCGCGTGACCTGCACGTGATAAACAAATAGGGGTTTTACCTTTTAAGAGGGCGATGACGTCCGGGACCCCTTCCGGAGAGCAGGGTCCCGGGAACCTAAAAGGCGGCGCCCGGGGCAGGCACCGGAGGCCACTGTCCCCGGGCGAATGGTGGCGCCCGGGACATGCCCGGGGGGCACGGTCCCGGGGGCCAAATGGCGGCGCCCGGGGCAGGCACCGGAGGCCACTGTCCCCGGGCCAATGGCGGCGCCCGGGACATGCCCGGGGGGCACGGTCCCGGGGGCCAAATGGCGGCGCCCGGGGCAGGCACCGGAGGCCACTCTCCCCGGGCAAATGGCGGCGCCCGGGACATGCCCGGGGGGCACGGTCCCGGGGGCCAAATGGCGGCGCCCGGGGCAGGCACCGGAGGCCACTCTCCCCGGGCAAATGGCGGCGCCCAGGACATGCCCGGGGGGCACGGTCCCGGGGGCCAAATGGCGCCGCCCGGGGCAGGCACCGGAGGCCACTGTCCCCGGGCAAATGGTGGCGCCCGGGACCCGACCGGGGGGCACTGTCCCGGGGGCCAAATGGCGGCGCCCGGGACATGCCCCGGAGGCACGGTCCCGGGAGCCTAAAAGGCGGCGCCCGGGGCAGGCACCGGAGGCCACTGTCCCCGGGCAATCATGAACTTACCTGGACTTGACCGCGTGGAGATTTCCCCCAATAGCAGCCCCCCATGCCCTCTGGGGACGAAGCTTGAGCCCCCGGAGGGAATGGTTACGGTACCGGGAAAATCTCCGGACGAAAATCACCGGAGCCCCGGCAACGCTTCGGTTTCTGTGCCGGGCGCTTTATGGCCGCACCGTTCTCTCAATAAATGCACGCGCGGTTCGAACCGGCGTCTCGATTTACGCGCCTGTCCCTTCGTTTCCCGCGCACGGTTTGAATTTCAGTGGTCCAGATTGCCCCGAGGGGGCCACGTGGCGCGCATCTAGATCACGGCCAGCCTCTATAAATAGGGCCTTAGGGGGCCCCGGAAGCTCATTCCAAATCTTCAACTCCAGCTTCAGCTCTCCCGGTAGCGCTCTTCCGGTAGCTTCTCCGGTAGCCTTTTCCGGTAGCGAGCGTCCGGGAGTTGTTGACTTAGCCAACTGAAAACTTAGCCACCCAAAAAAGAAAGAACTGACCTAATGGCGCCCAAAGGTCGAGCGAAGACCACGGAGGTGCCCCCGGAGGAAATCCCCGTGGATTTCCTCTGGGCCTCCGAGTTCTCGGTCTCGGACGCGGAGTCCCTGGTCAAGAAGGGCATCGTCGTGGAAGGGGACATCCGGGTCCCCTTAAAGAGGGACGGAGCCCCTCGCCCCAGGCCCGGAGAGGTTGTGGCCTTTGAGGCCTTCCTCGAGGCAGGGCTCCGGCTCCCGGTGCACCCGATGCTCCGGGAGTTCCTGAAGGAGTACGGGGTGGCGCTCAACCACCTCACCCCCAACGCCCTCGTCCGGATGGGTCTCTTCATCTGGCTGTATGAGACGGCGACCGGGCGGGAGCCCACCCTCCGCGCCTTCCGGTATTTTTACGAGCCGGCAGCGCGGAGCTCCCACCTGGTGAAGGGAGGACCGAAGTCCCCCTTCGGCTTGGTGATGGTCCAGATGCTGCCCTCCCGGGTGGCGGACTACCCGGCGGCGGCCTCCCGGGACCACTGGGGGGACTGGCTCCGGAGGTGGTTCTACCTCCGGGTCCGGGACGAGGCGGTGGTCTACGCCCCGGAGCCTCCCACCTACAGCCGGTCATCCGCACCGAAACCGCCGGTGTGGACGGACGAGGAGTTCGAGCTCCTCGGGAAGGTGGTGCTAACGAATAAGGTCCGCTCGATGCAGGACGCCGCGGAGGAGCTGGCGCTCCTGCGGCTTTCCCCTTTCTCACGCGGGGAAAGGGGGATCGGCATGGGCCCGAAGCAGCGGCCTCCGGTGAAGCCGGTGACGCGGCGTAAGTCCCCTGCATTTTTGTACTTGCAGTTTTTTATGAGAAATTAACTAACTTTTTACCTCTTGCAGTGCGCCCGTACCTGGCGGCGAGGGACAAGGCGGAGCACCTCCTGGCGAGGTACTTCGCCGATGAACACGAGCGCATCGTGCGCCTCGTGGGGGAGGGGCCTCCCCGGAACCTGGTGGCCGAGGCCTACGGGCTCAGGCTTCCGGAGAGGAAGCCCCTTCCCACCCCTGGGTCTCATAAGCGGGGGAAGGATGCGGCCGGGGGCTCGGAGCCCAAAAGGCCCCGGGTCCAAAAGACCCCCGCCCCGACGACGACGCCGGCGACGACACCGGTGAGGGCCCGGGACGCGGCTCCCGGAGCCGAACATGCCCGGGCGGCGCCCCGGGCAGAGGCGACGCCTCTGCCCCCGGAGGCCCCCGTCGAGGCCGGGGGGAAGGAGGTTGTTACCGGCGGGGCGGGGTCTGATTCCGCGGACTACGCCCCGTCACCAGTTCGAGTGACGCTCCTCTCGCCTCTCCCGGCGGCATTGGCGCCGGAGAGGCTGGAGGTGAGGTTCTCGGAGGCGGAGCCTCCGTGCCTCTGGCCGGTGGACGACGAGGGGGGGAGCCCCTCGGTCTACGTGGTCCCCCCGGAGCAGGAGGCCCCGAGGGCCCTTCGGCCTGGGGCGGGGAAAGGCCCGATGATCCCCCCCCGGGCGGAGAACCCCGCCCAATCTTCGTCTTCGTCTTCGGAGGAAACTTCGTCGACGAAGACGCTGGCGACGCTGGCCGTGCTCCCGGATTCCGAGGTCCGAGGGCCCTCTCCCGGCCGCGACGGGAGGGCCGGGCAAGATACCTCCCTACTTTCGAAATGGGGTTTCACAAACCATTATTGCCGGGAAAAATATCCTGCTTCTTTCTCCGCTTTGCTACCTAATCAAGTTTTTAGCATGGCCCGTTACGCGGAGGGCCTGCACAACTGGAAGGTGCAGGCCTTCGTAGCAGGAGGAACGCTCCACGAGCGTTTTGAGGGGCTCGAGTCCCTCGGAGCCCAGGTAACCCGAGCTCTTAATACTTCGGCTTTTTTCCTGCACTTGAGATTTTTCTAACTCTTTATGTATTTTGTAGGTAGCGACTGTTACCTGGGGCCTTGAGCAGCGGGTCACCCGGCTGCTCAAGGAGGCGGAGAGCCGGGCCGCGGCTTGCGTGGAGCAGCGGGGGTGGCCCTCCGGGAGTGGGACGAAGCTCTTCATGAGCTGTCCCGGGCCCGGGCCCAGGTGCACCTTTCGGAGGGCGTCTACATCCGCCTCCGAGAGGAGGCCAAGGTGAGGGAGAAGGCACTCCTGGAGCTCGAGAGCTCCAGCGTCGGGGCGCTGTCGGACGCGGGCCGCTCCGTCCGCTCGGCCTTGGAAAGCCTTGTCGTTAGCCTGGGCTCCGGGAGCGGCCCGGAGGTGCCCCCGGCGACCCTCGCGGAGGCTGTGCGTTTTCTTAACGCACAAGTCTCCGCCATCCCGGAGGCTGCGGACGTCCGGGCGCGGGGCCGGGCGATCCCCGTCATCGCGGCCGCCGCGGGGCTCATTGACTACCGGGGGGTCGGCGCCCAGGCGATCGGGGGGCGCATCCCCCGGGGCTTCCCGGAGGCCTTCGAGCCAACGCGCCGGGAGGTGGAGTTGCTGGCAGAGGGATTCTACGACCGGATCATCCGGACAAGGTTCCCGACACCGGCGCCTCCGGCCGCGGATGCCCCTGCCCCGGACTCGGAGGAGGCTCCCCGGGGGGAGGACCCCAATGCTAAAGTATGAGCCTCCCCCCGGGTCTTTAGCTAGGACCCCTTTTTATTTTTGTTAGACATTTTGATTCCGGTAGCTTCTTAGGAGAAGCCCCGGGCACTTGTACGAAAACACTTTGCAATGAAATATATTTGAAATTTTTCTCTGCAATGAAATGTTACCAGGGTACCCGGGGGGTTATTCCCGGGCAACGGTCCGGGAGAGGCTCTCCGGGGGACGCCCAAGCGGCTTTGATTTTGCTGAGCCTTGTCTCCGGGGAGCGCGACGGGGGTACTGCCCGGGAGCCTGTCCGGTTGAGGTGGCGCCCAGAGTGGCACTTGGACAATTTCGACAATAGCCGTGCCGAACTATCTCCCCCGCGTCCGGAGGCCCGAGTGGTACCACCCCTCCGGATACTTCCACCGGCGGGGTACGAGTTTTGGCCCGAAGATGTGCTTCGGGACTCGCAGCGTCGCGTGCGGGCCCTGTACCGGGACTTGGCCCGGGAGCTGAGGGAGCGCCTCCGGGAGCTTTAGGGGTAGGAGCCTTAGGCTTGTGAGAAATCCCCCGGGTTAGGACCCGGGTTGTATCTTTCCTAAAGCCCACCGGAGGGGGAGCGTGTCCTCCGGGTTTCCCGATAAATAAAGCTCCTTTCTGTTGATTACTTTGTCTTATTTTTTCTTCTTGTATAGTTTGTGGGGCTCATCTTCAAAAGAATGAGCTATGTTTGTTCGTGGGTGACCCGGGGGCCCCCTGTCCCCCCCCCGCCCACAGCGGGCCGGAGGAGGCCTCCGCGCGCTGTGGGGGTAACAGGGTCCCCGGGGGGAGCATAACCTGTAGGAGGAATATTTTCTAAGAAAATTGTAAAAACAGGGTTGCCGAGGGAGGGACCTTCCGGGGTGCCCGGGGGCACCGGGAGAGGTTCATCCGGCCGCCGGGAGAGCGGGGAACCGGGAACAAGGCGCGGAAGGGGCTCATGAAAAGCCAATAAGACCTCCGGAGGGGAGCTTCCCGGGAGACTTCGTCCGGTCGCCGTGAGCGGGGAACCGGGAATAATGTCTCCGGGGGAAAATATATCTGAGAAATCCATATCTTCGTAAAGCAATTGTCCGGTCGCCATGAGAACGGGGAGCCGGGAATAAGGTCGACTCCTGGAGGAGGAAGATATATCCAATCAAGCCGCAGGGGGCTGATCTTCCGATCGCCGTGAGAACGGGGAGCCGGGAATAACGTCGACTCCCGGAGGAGGAAGATAGATCCAATCAAGCCGCAGGGGGCTGATCTTCCGGTCGCCGTGAGAACGGGGAGCCGGGAATAACGTCGACTCCCGGAGGAGGAAGATAGATCCAATCAAGCCGCAAGGGGATGATCTTCCGGTCACCGTGAGAACGGGGAGCCGGGAATAACGTCGACTCCCGGAGGAGGAAGATAGATCCAATCAAGCCGCAAGGGGATGATCTTCCGGACGCCGTGAGAAGGGGGAGCCGGGAATAACGTCGACTCCCGGAGGAGGAAGAAAATCCAGAAAGCCATTAGACGTCCCGCTGAGGAGAGCGTCTACTCCCGGAGGAGGAAGTGCCCGAAGACGGGTCTTGAGTGTTTGGGTAGGGGACTAATCTCCCAAAGTGACTCGTTACCGCGGCCGCTGGGGACCGGGTTGCCGCTTACACCCTCAGTCCATGAGGGCTGTTCGTAAGCCGCCCTACGGAAGAGCAGGCTCCGTTGTAGGGACTTGTTGGGGCTGGCCCACTTCCTCGCGGGGAGGGCATCCTCACAAGGAGGGCATCCTCGCGGGGAGGGCATCCTCGCGGGGAGGGCTTCCTCGCGGGGAGGGCATCGCCGCTAGGGGCGGTAATGAGAAAGACCTGCAATGAGAGTTTGCAAAGCAAAACCTATGTATTGCTAATGAAATGAAGTACAGGGCCTCCCCCTGCGAAGCCGCGAAAGGGGAGGAAAATACAGCGTCCCTCCTCCTCCTCCGGCGTGAACGCCCCGGGGGAGGGGACATGCCCGTAAGGCTAAACATAGGACTTGCGAAGTAAACGCAAGTTCCACGTGTTTCAGCTCCTGCTCTTGAAGGTCGAAGAGCTTGTAAGGGGTCCCTGAAAGGGGGAAGCCCCTATGACCACGACCGGAACCGGGAAGGGGGCAGGCCCTGTAACACCCGGAACCGGCGAGGGGGGAGCCCCCGAGGCGACGACCGGAACCGGGAAGGGAGCAGGCCCTGTAACACCCGGAACCGGCGAGGGGGGAGCCCCCGAGGCGACGACCGGAACCGGGAAGGGGGCAGGCCCTGTAACACCCGGAACCGGTGAGGGGGGAGCCCCCGAGGCGACGACCGGAACCGGGAAGGGGGCAGGCCCTGTAACACCCGGAACCGGTGAGGGGGGAGCTCCCGCGGCTACGACCGGAACCGGGAAGGGGGCAAGCCCTGTAACACTCGGAACCGGCGAGGGGGGAGCCCCCGCGGCTACGTCCGGAACCGGGGAGCCCATGCCGGGGGAAGTCCCCTGCGGCACGGGGGTTGCTCTGTCAACCGCCCCCAGTGCGGTAAACGCGACGCGGGGGACGGGACTGGCTCCCGGCGTAGGGTAAACCCCCGGCATGAAGTGGGCTCCGGGCCCCGAGAATTGGCCAGGAGCGGGGTACCCCCCCTGGTGTCATCGAAGTGCCTCTGCATCTTTTGCATCTCCTGCAAATAAAAGTAGAATTTGCGTTACGGCACGGGTAAGGCCCATGCTTTTGGTGAACTATGGGCTGAGAATCTCCCTTCAGTTGGAGGCGTCGGATCCCCGGGGAACGCACGCGGTGCGACCTGAGGAGCAAAGCCTCGTACTTGGCGGCACTGCTGGCCCCGGGGACAGCAGGACCTTCCGGAGGCCCCCTTCCGGACGCGGCTTGAGGAGGGGCCTCCCGGGGGGGTATTGCCGCGACGTCTGGTTCCGGGGGGGGGGGGGGAGGCCTCCCCCCTGGGCGCCTCAATAATGTTGACGCTTCCGATCGTGGCGGCTGCGCCCTCATACAGAGCACATGCCATGTCTTGGTCTCCCCAGACGTTGATCACACCATGCGGCCCGGGGATCTTCATGCAGAGGTAGTTTTGATGGGTGGCAGCCCCCAGCCGGTTGATGGTGGTCCTCCCCATAATCGCGTTGTAGGAGGAGGGGAGGTCCACTACGTCGAAGCGGACCAGCTCGGTCCGGTAGTTCTCCGGGGCGCCGAAGGTCACGGGAAGATCTACCTTGCCTACGGGGTAGATCGCCTTCCCCAGGACAAAACCTTGTAGGGGCCCGGCTGCGGGCTGCAGGAGCTTCTCATCCACCTACATCTCTTTGAAAGCCTTCAGGAATAGGACGTCGGCGGAGCTCCCACTATCCACAAGGATGCGGGCCAGGTGACAGTTGTAGATTGTCGCGGAGACAACGAACGCGTCGTCGTGGGGGAAGCGAACCCCCCGCGCATCTTCTGCCGTGAAGGTGAGGGGGACGTCCGACCACTTTGGTGGCGGGGACGTGTGTAGCACCCCCACAACCTTAACTTCACGCGCGTACTCCTTACGCTGGCGCTTGGAGTCCCGCCCGGAGGCAGACCCTCCCACGATGACGTTGATGCGGCGCTGAGAGGTCTGGAAGGGGAGAGCTTCTGAAGGCTCCCCCTCCTGTGCCTGCTCACCCCCCGCGGGAGCGGGAAGGGCCGGAATAGCTGGCCGAGGGAGCAAGGAGGCCGGAGTCTCCCCCCCTGCCCGCGCTGGTCGAGGAATGTCGCGAAGTGCTGCAGTAGTTGGTCGCAGTCTCGGGTAGCGTGGGTACTGGACTCGTGGAAGCTGCACCACGGTCCTTCCCGCCTTCTCCCCGCGGGGCCTTCCCGGCCGCGCGAAGACTGTCCTCCCCCATGACCTTTCGGCTTGGGGAAGGGGCGGTTGCCCCTCGGGGGGTCGCGCGAGCCGCCTCCGCCCTCGAGGACAAAAGTGTCCCGAGGCCGTGGCTCGTTATGCCCCGCTTGTCTGGGGCGTTTGGGGGGATCCCTGGCCCCCCGGTCAACGGGGGCAGGAGCCCCCTGGGTCTTCTTCCAGATGTCGTCTTCCTCCGCGCGAGCGTACTTTTTGAGTACGTTGAAGACCTCGTCGGCGGAGGAGGGGCAGCTTCGGGAGAGTCTTCGGTGGAGTTCCCCCGGGAGGATCCCACTTTTGCAGGCTTCGATCACTGTGGAGTCCGGGACGTGGGCCACTTTGCTTTTTACTTGGGCAAAGCGCTTGAAGAAGCTTCTGATGGTCTCCCCGGTTCTCTGGCGCACAGTGTATAGCTGCGAGGAGTCCAGGGGACGCACGTAGTTCCCCTGAAAGTTGGCACAGAACTCCCGCTTAAGCTGCGAGAAAGACTTGATGGAGCCGGCCTTCAGGTTGTAGAACCAGCAGCGGGCAATGCCAGTGAGGTAGAGGGGGAAGACGTTGCATTGGACGCTCTCGTCCCCCCCCCCCCCCCGCCGCGGAAATGGCTGTGGAGTAGATCTGCGCGAACTCGTAAGGGTCCGCCTCGCCATTATAATGCTCGATGTGCGGGGGACGGTAGGGCCGCGGCCATCGGATGCTGCGGAGTCTTCGACACAGAGGCTGGTTCGCCCCCTGCACTTCCCGGGGGGAGCCCCAGTCACTGTCTTCTTTAACGGGGGACGCCCCCTCGTTATCTGAGTCAGTTAGCGGCCCAAGAGGGCCACCAGAGTGGTGGTGACGACGCTTCTCTTCCGGGCCGGGACTGATTTCCCGGACGTCCGGGCTTCCCTCCGGGGAGGATGGTTCTTCGGCTGGTCTCTTCCCCCGACCGGTGCGAGAGCGAGGCTCCCTGCGACAACGGCCGGGGGGAAGCTCTTCCCCGCGGCTGGGAGAATGCATTCGCTCGACCTCCCCCCGGGAGAAGCGGACCTGCTTCGCCGGGGGAGGGAGCTCCTGCACTGTAGCAGCCGGCCTGGAAGCTACCGGGGCCTGCCGGGGGGAGCCCCCTGCGACGGCCCCCGGGACCGGAAATGGGGGAGCCCCTGCACCATCCGGAACCGGGGAGGCGGCGCCCGGGGCGGCGTTTGGATCCGAAGAGGAGGCCCCTGCGGCAACGACCGGGACCGGAAAGGGGGAAGCCGCTGCGACATCCGGAACCAGTGGGGGGTGAGCCCCCTCGGCGACGTCCGGGGTTGGGGAGCCAATGCGGGGGGAAATTCGCTGAGGCACGGGAGTTGCTCTGTCGACCGGCCCCGGTGCGGTAAACGCAACGCGAGGGGCGGGACTGGCTCCCGGCGTAGGAATAACCCCCGGCATGAAATGACCCCCCAGCCCCAGAAGCGGGCCGGGGACGGGGTACCCCCCTGGTGCCACGAAGGGCCCGGGCATGAAATAGCCTCCCGGCACCGGGACAGACCCGGGTGCTGAGAAGTGTCCGGAAGTATATCCCGCGGGGGGAGGGAACCCCACGGCGGGATCATACGGGGTAGACAGCCCCCCGGAGACCAGAGGGGCCGCCGGGTATCCCATAAACGGGGGCATGATCCCCGGATATGCGTGCGACGAAAATGTGGGGGCCGGGGGCCGCGCCAACACACTGAGGAGCTCATCCATAGAGCGCTGGGCGCGGAGCTGGCCCTCCACGAGAGCCTCCAGTAGGGCATCCCGGGGAGTCGGGGGAGCCGTCGGGGGGAAACTCGTCCCGGCCGAGGTCCCCGCGGCCGCCGGGAGCGACCCGGAGGTGGAGGCACCTAGATTGAGACGAAAGGTGGGAGGCGGTACCTGGGAATGGTCGCCTCCGGACGGAAGCGCCGGAACAGCAGTGTCCCGGACAGGCGGCGCCAGGTCACCGGGACCGGCGTCACCGGGAAGGGCGCGGGCCCTTGTTCTCGGAGGAGCCATGGCGATTCGTCACGGGTCCCCATGGACGGCGCCAACTGTCGTGGTATTACGAATACCCCGGCAGGTTTTGAAGACGATCCTAGCGGAGATTACGTAGCGCGGGTTGACCGGGTGACCGGTCCTCCCCCGCTGGACAAACACAAGAATTCACACGTGGATTTATACAGGTTCGGGTCCCGGTGGGGGCCCTAGTCCTGTCGACGCGCTCCCGACCGGAGCCGGCTGGGGAGGCTCTCTCCGGGGGAGAGGCTTCCGGAGCACGTCTGTGAGTTTAGCTATTCCAAATAATTATGAGTTGATCCTTTACAACAGAGGGGTAGAAGGGCTATTTATAGCCCCAAAAAAAGCAAAAAGCCTAAACTACCCCGGAAGCCACCGTCGGATTGAAGGGTAGGACCGTCCTTCTCCCGGTCAAACGTCTTGGATGCTTGACAGGTGGTCGCTGATTCCCGAGGCGTCCCTCGCGTGACCTGCACGTGATAAACAAACAGGGGTTTTACCTTTTAGGAGGGCGATGACGTCCGGGACCCCTTCCGGAGAGCAGGGTCCCGGGAACCTAAAAGGCGGCGCCCGGGACATGCCCGGGGGGCACGGTCCCGGGGGCCAAATGGCGGCGCCCGGGGCAGGCACCGGACGCCACTGTCCCCGGGCCAATGGCGGCGCCCGGGACATGCCCGGGGGGCACGGTCCCGGGGGCCAAATGGCGGCGCCCGGGGCAGGCACCGGAGGCCACTCTCCACGGGCAAGTGGCGGCGCCCGGGACATGCCCGGGGGGCACGGTCCCAGGGGCCAAATGGCGGCGCCCGGGGCAGGCACCGGAGGCCACTCTCCCCGGGCAAATGGCGGCGCCCGGGACATGCCCGGGGGGCACGGTCCGGGGGGCCAAATGGCGGCGCCCGGGGCAGGCACCGGAGGCCACTCTCCCCGGGCAAATGGCGGCGCCCGGGACATGCCCGGGGGGCACGGTCCCGGGGGCCAAATGGCGCCGCCCGGGGCAGGCACCGGTGGCCACTGTCCCCGGGCAAATGGCGGCGCCCGGGACCCGACCGGGGGGCACGGTCCCGGGGGCCAAATGGCGCCGCCCGGGACATGCCCCGGAGGCACGGTCCCGGGAGCCTAAAAGGCGGCGCCCGGGGCAGGCACCGGAGGCCACTGTCCCCGGGCAATCATGAACTTACCTGGACTTGACCGCATGGAGATTTCCCCCAACATGAACAATCAGATGGACCATAACATCAAAAAAGGATGGAGGGAAATACATCTCGAGCTGACAGAGTTGTAACCACGTCGCGTTGCAAAGCGTCCAGTCCATCCGAATCAATTACCTACGAGGATACAGTTGTGCCAAATATTCATATCTGAAAAATCTTCTAATTAAGCTCCACAAATGGAGGTAATGAACTTATAGTACGAGTGCACGTACTTACCTTGCAAGATATTGTGTTGAAGAAATGACATAGGTTTGTGATTGCCTCTCTGACTTTAACTGGGAAAATGCCTCTGATAGCAATGGGAAGTATTTGTGACATCAGCACATGACAGTCGTGGGACTTCGTGCCAACCAGTCTTAGGTCCTTCATGGACACAAGTTTTTTCATGTTCGCAGAATACCCACATGGAACTTTAACACTGTGCAGGCACCGACAGAGTTCTGTTTTTTCGATCTTGGACAACGTATAGCAGGCTGGGGGGAGGTATGTACCCTTTCCCTTCTCCAAAGGTGCAAGCTCAGTCCTTATCCCCATTTCCACCATGTCAAGACGAGCTTTCACACCATCCTTTGTCTTTCCCAGAATGTTCAACAACAAACCAATCAAATTGTCACAGACATTTTTCTCTACATGCATGACGTCAATGCAATGTCGAACTTCTAAGTGCTCCCAGTACGGTAGATCCCAAAGAATCGATCTCTTCTTCCAAACATTTTTTTCTCGAGGTTTAGAATACTTATCGAACTCAGCTTTGATGTCCTTCACGCGCAAGTAAATCTCCTTACCGGTCAGAAACACTGGACCTGATCCCTTCTCAGGCTTCCCGTTAAATAATTTCCTCTTCTTACGGTACGTGTGATGCACCAGAAGAAACCTGCGGTGACTCATGTACACTGTTTTCTGGCAGTTTCGCAGCCACATGCTCTCAGTTTCATCTAGGCAAATAGGGCAAGCCTTGGCTCCTTTCGTACTATACCCCGACAAATTGCCGTAGGCCGAAAAATCATTTATGGTGCAAAATATCAGGGCCCGCAAGATGAAATTCTCTTTCTTGTATGCATCCCACACCTGCACCCCCTCGCTCCACAATTTCTGTAAGTCCTCGGTTAAAGGCGCTAGAAACACGTCAATATGATTTCCGAGTTGTCTGGGTCTTGAGATTAGTAATGCCATCATGATGTACTTGCGCTTCATGCATAACCAAGGAGGAAGATTGTAGATGCATAAAAGAACCGGCCAAGTGCTATGCCGACTGCTCATATTACCATGTGGGTTCATACCATCTGTACTCAGCCCGAACTTTATATTCCTAAGTTCGCCGCCGAACTCAGCAAATGTTCTCTTTATGTTTCTCCATTGAATAGAATCAGCTGGGTGTCTCAGTTTTCCGTCTTGTTTCTGGGCTTCAGCATGCCAACGCAAGTGCTTCCCGACTTTCGGATTTGCAAACAGCCGCTTCAATCTAGGTATCATAGGCAAGTACCACACAGTTTTCGCCGGAGGTCCTTTCTTTACCTTGTGACATTCACTGTCAATCCGGTCCCTACACGTATACCTGAATGCGCCGCATCTTGGACAAACATGCAAACTGGAGTACTCGTTACGGTACAACACACAATCATTTGGGCATGCGTGTATTCTTTCCATTTCCATTCCCAACGGACACAACAGTTTTTTGGCTTGGTAAGTAGATCTTGGTAACTCATTTCCCTCTGGAAGCATGTCCGTTAGAAGATCTAATAGTGCCGTGAAACTCTTATCACTCCAACCGTTGCCTGCCTTCAAGTTATATAATCTCAGCACAGAAGATAGTTTTGTAAATGTTGCACATCCAGGGAACAGAGGCTTCTCAGAATCAGCAATCAGTTTCTCAAATTCACAGAAGTCATTTTCGTTGTAATCTTCCTCTACATCACAAACCTTTCAGATTTGTAATCTTCCTCTACATCCAGGGAGAGAGAGATAAGTGATGACAATTAAGCATACCTTAAAGAGAGGGGTGCAATCAACTTCCCTCCAGCTTGCCCTGATCACCCTAGCAGTGTAGCTGCGAGCGTGGAACTTTCATCACAAACAGAGGGGGACAGAGTGCAATAGAACAAAGAGCAGCTCAGCAATGGTCGAGTAGTTTTTTACTTATACTGGACCTTTTTCTAACGGTAAATACATGAAATACCCGTTAGACTGTGCGGGTAATTTTGCACTCACATATTCTATCGGTAAAAACACACATATACTGTTAGAGAATGTACTGGTGCATTGCTGAGCAGGTACAGGTCTTGTTCTATCGGTAAATATGTGTATTTACCGTTAGATGATGCATGACACAGCAAATATATGAGTTTTTTCTATCGGTAAATATGTGTATTTACCATTAGAAAAGGTACGGGTACATGGTTGAAACAATATCAAACTGGGTAATGCATCACACAGCAAATACATGTGTTTTCCTATCGGTAAATATGTGTATTTACCGTTAGATGATGCATGACTGACAAAATACATGTGTTGTTCTATCGGTAAATACGTGTATTTACCGTTAGAGGAGGTACTGGTACCAAACTGGGTAATGCATGACACACATGACACCAGTTCTCACATCCAAAGAATCATATCTAAACACAATGTAACATCAAATAGATCTTACATCAAACAGATCTTAACTAGAAGATAAAGCAATATTTCAAGAAATGCTAATTTGTAGATTAACTAGGAGACACAAAAATACTTTTCTTAGGTACTTGGTACTTTATCTTGCCAAAGAAATTACACATGCTAGTTCACAAATTCAGGTACAAACATACACATGCCAGTTCACCAATACAAATTCAGGTACAAACATACACATGCCAGTTCACAAATTCAAGTGCATGTCTGAAATAGCAGTACAAATACACACCTAACTACCAATACAATTAAATACACAAATACTCCCTACACATTCAAGTTCATGTCCCAAATAGCAATACATGATACACAAATATACAACAATATACAAATACAACAATTCACACATTCGATGTATATTAGAAAAGCCACGTCTGAAATTAACAATAGATCACGACGAGGACCCAGTGGCCCATACATTTTACATAAAAGAGAACCTTTGCAAGTTGCGACAATGCAACTACTGACTATAAGTTAGACCTGATACATCACAAATCCATTCATCCAAAATAGCAAATGTCTGAACCACATTAGATTTAACCATAGGAGTTCAGTTCGAAGACGCCCGAGGAGCTGGAACTGCCGTCGAGTTACATTTGTATTGGTGATTTCCTCGGACTCAAACTCGATCCACTCAACTCAACTCAACTCCATTAACAAAAAGAACCTACCTTCCAAGATGTTGTTCTGTGTAGTGATGGTGTAGAATGGCTGTGCAAATGACAATAATTCTTCTTCTCCAAGCAGGTAAGCATCTGGCCACAAGCTGGTGCATGCAAAAAAATGTAAGATGCTTTCTATAGGTCCTGAGTTGAGAAACACGCCGGACTTAAGGATCTTCTCAACCGAGCCAACCAAGATCTCGCCCTTCACGTCCTTCCAACTCTCAACGGTGATCATCACCGTTTCTTTCCAGCTCTCGATGGTGATCTTCACCGTTTCTTTCGACAACAAGCCAATGTAGGCAGCGTACTGCGATGAAGAACCGTGAAATACGTTGCCCCTCATGAGCATCATCCAAGGACCTGTACAGATCATAAATAGGCATTTTAGAGCAAATTAAGATTGTTTACTGTTTCCTACATGACTCCCTATCCGAGAAAGACTACCAACTGAAGGTTAGTTGTGCTTCATCATAGTAACATCAACTTGCAACTGGAGATCAAGATATTACATTTCTACTCTATTTCATCAGAAGAAATTACCTTGCCAATATACATATATTAATTATTTAATGAAATTTTTACATGCACTTGATCATTGAGCAAGCTAGTTGGCATTTGACTATGTTATTGGCATTGAACAACCTACAGAGAAGATCAAGATATTTGTGTATCTCATGATATTTGTAAATATCTTGACATTAATGATCTTTCAATTTCATGATCTTTCAATTTCAACGTCAATTTCAATTCCAATTTCATGGTCTTTCAATTTCAATTTCAATTACAAATATCTTTCAATTTCAATTTCAATTTCATGATCTTTCAATTTCATTTTCAATTTCATGATATTTCAATTTCAATTATTACTAAGTCCAAGTTGGCATTGAGCAACCTACTGAGAGATGAAGATATTACATTTATACTCTTATTGGCATTTCACTATGTTAGATAGAGTTTGTATTGCAAATATATCCTGATAATTTTCTTCATTTGATAGGATTAGCAAGCAATTGAACATTATCTGTCCCACAGTGATATTATGTAGTTGTTTTAATAAAAAACAGGAACAAGACACCGTACATAATCATATTGAAAAGAAGACACATCAAAATGAAGGATACAAAAATTGCAGAATAATTGCCATAATCGGATTAGAATAATCTAACAATATTGCCGAAATTTTACGTACCTTGCTTGCGATGCCGAAATCTAGTAGGTGTCGATGGAGGTGCGGAGGTGCACCGGTCGCCGGTAGAGGTGCACCGGCCGTCCATGGAGCTTACAGGTTAGGGCTACGAGCGCCCGATGAACTGTGAGAATGAAAGAGACATACCCAGATATTTATAGTACTAGATAAGTTCTATCGGTACACAACCTCATACCGTTAGTAATTTTATATCTCTTCTAACGGTATAAACATAAATTACCGATAGAATAAAACTATTTGTAGAAGGAGAACAGTTCTATCGGCACACTACATCCTACCGATAGGAATTTTTGTACATATTCTGTCAGTATAGACATACATTACTGATAGAATAAGACTAGTTGTAGAACGCGAACAGTTCTAAGATATTTGCGCTATATTCTAACGGTATAAACATACATTACCGATAGAATAAAACTATTTGAAGGCGAACAGTTCTAAGCAATTTTTGATATATTCTAACGGTACAAACATCCATTACCGATAGAATAAAAATATTTGTAGAAGGCGAACGGTTCTATCAGCACACTACATATTGTCGATAGGAATTTTTGATATATTCTGTCGGTATAAACATACTTCACCGATAGAATAAAACTATTTATACAAGGCGAATAGTTCTATCGGTACACTGCATACTATCGATAGGAATTTTTGTACATATTCTGTTGGTATATACATACATTACCGATAGAATAAGACTAGTTGTAGAAGTCGACTAGTCCTATCGGCGCACAACATTCTCCCGTTAGTACTTATGCATCTCTTCTAACGGTAAATATGTTCATCACCGCTACAGTAAATCATACTGCTTCTTCTAACGGTAAGTTTTTTACAAACCGATAGGAAAAATACATCCCATTGGCCTTTTATGACCGTGAGGCACATTTTCTAATGGTTTTCTACTAAATCGCTAATAACCGATAGAAGATAGGAGTTAGTAGACTGCATTTATGTACTAGTGATCCTTCGGATCCATTCTTTTTCCTATTCAAAGATCAAGCCTTTGTCTTTGTGTTTTCATGTCTAGAATGCTTTGCAGATGAAGATGAAGAGATGGCAAAGCGGCTTAGTACAAGTACCTGGAGAAAAAATCCTCCTAGACATATGGCTAGCAACTGGTTCACTAGTAGTACACAAGAAAGGCAAAAGCACTACGAATTATTGATTTAGGAATGGGAATGAGCTAGAACCCTGGGTTCTTCCTTATATAGTTAATGGTCTTTTCATTCTAATACTCTATCTGAGATTTCCCAGTATTTAGCAAAGCTGTTCCTATCTAACGGAAGGCTCTTGGATCAAATGACAAAGACATTGTTTGTGAAGAAAGAGATGGCTTTTCTCGGATGAAATGAAACATTTGATTTGTGTAACAGGAGAAAGATTTCCCACTCCTTATCCGTAAAGATATGTGGCCATGAAAAGGGGAGGGGATTCAATGGAACAAGATTGGCCGGGCGGCAGCGTCGCGAAAACACTCGTTGATTCCCATTTTGGACCCTAGCTCCATAGAGCAATATGCTACTGTGAAAACATGGAAGAATTGCAATCTTAGATCAAAACACTATGTATGGATGATATGAATTGCCTAAATAAGAATTCTTGAGCGTCGAACAACCTGAGTACTAACTACATCATTACATCAAACAATTTGCATTAATGAAACTGTGTAAATCCACCAGATCATCAAAAATACGCATGTCTGATGACATGGTTGTTGCTATCTGCTTCCATAACGAATCTTTGGTTTAACTGAATAAGTAAAGAAAATTAGCCCTTTCTCTTCGTCTCGGATAAATGGATCTTCTCAATTGGAAGATCTCCCATATGGATAATACACATTCCAGTTGACCGAGCCTAGAGCTAATTTTTTTCCAAACCAAAGATATCCACAGAGGCCGGTTCGTTCGTCCTATTCTGATATTCAGTTCAAGACCAAGAGGTACTGGATTCTCTTTCGGATAGGCCCTGAAAGGAGAAGAAAGGCTGAAATGCCAACGGACCTCTGTCTATTCTCTAATTCACCCGATCTGATAGTACCCATTTTTGGAACATCCAGTGCCAAAGTCATTGAATCGTTAAGTCGCCAATCCAATCCCTTTGACAAATCGGGGGTCATATTAGATATCATATTCTATATATATAGAAATATCATATTAAATATAGAATTTATGGTCGAAAATTCTATATATATAAAGAATCATATTCTAAAGAGAAAGTACAGTATGCCAATAACAAAACAAGAATTTTCACAAATGTTGACTGTTATCGTTTCACACCTCTCACTTTTCTTATTCGCCATCTTGCTTTTCATGATTGTCATCTCTGCAATTGACGATTTTTGTGAGAGAACCAAATCCAAATTGGTGAAGCTAATGATTTGGACTGGCATATTATTTATTGCCATTGCAATTGTCGTTCGAATCTACCTGACTTTATCTTTTTGGTCAAAAAAAGAATAAAACCCTGTGCCTAAGCCCTTTATGACAAGCTTCCCTGGATCTGGGAAGTTTCTCTTTCATGGTATTGGGATCGTTTGATCGATTCCCTTGATGGCTACTTATGGGCGTGCGCTCAAAGGATGCAATTGGGATTCGCAAACAAAAAGGGGAATTCCTAGTCACTTTTTCCTATCGCGTAAAAAGAAAGCTTTATGCAAGAGCACTTTATGCAAGAGCAATAGTAGTTGGGATGCATCTATCTCTTTTTAGGAAGATCTTTTGGATTCTTAAGACCACCCTTGCTGTAGAATATCGTCTGCTTTGGGTTGTTTATCATCTCATTCAAGTGATTTTGGGTATA
>CM033329.1:28998481-29035981 GCA_019359835.1 Pharus latifolius
GATCCTTTTCGACTTTCAATTTCTTCATTTGGAATCTGGGCTCTTCTATCTTCGACTTATTTTTTTGGCTTTATTCTTTATTTATTTCATTTCGATTTTTCCCTCTTCCTCTATCCCTATCCTCTAGGTACAATGTTTGCATCAATAGAGAACCTTTTCCTCTGTATGAATCGATATTAGTCCATTCCAATTTCTTCCCGAAACTTCCCAAGGAAAATCTCGAATTGGATCCAAAATTGACGGGTTAATGTGAGCTTATCCATGCGCTTAGGCACTCTTCAAATAGGAATCAATTTTTTGACCTGGCTTTCATGCTTTGGTGAGTCGTCCGAGATCCTTTCGATGAGCTATGTGGTGTTGAAGGGATATCTATATGATCCGATCGATTGCATAAGACCCGCGGTAGCAATAGAACGGGGAAAGTATACAGAAAAGACAGTTCTTTTCAATTTTGATTATCTATCTATATATTAGTTTGTTTCTATTTCTAGATATATATTTATATATATTAGTATTAGTTAGTAGTACTATTCTATTAGTTAGTGATCCCAGCTTTGTGAGTTCTTTCTTCCGTGATGAACTGTCAGCACCAGTCCTACATTTTTTATCTGTGGACCGAGCAGAAAGGGGGCTCAGAAGGAAGAGGGTTGTACCATGAGAGAAGCACAGAGGTCAACCCGCTTCAAATATGGAACATGGATTCTGGCAATGCAATGTAATTGGGTCCTCATATCGATCCAAATGAATCAGTCTTTCTACAGATGTCAATCTTTGCCTATTAGGCAAGAGGATAGCAAGTTAGAAATTCTATCTCGGTGGGACATGTATTTCTATTACTATGAAATTCATAAATGAAAATGAAGTAGTTCATGGGAGGGCTACCATTATCGTTTTTCTTGTATGTGTTCCTAAGAGAAGGAATTTGTCCATTTCATGTTTCGAGGTCTCAAAAAAAGGGCGTGGAAACAGATAGGAACTCTTGAATGGAAATTGAAAAGAAATGTAGCCCCAGTTCCTTCGAAAATGGTAAGATCTTTGGCGCAGGAAAAGAAGGGGCGATCCATATCATCTTGACTTGGTTCTGCTTCCCCTCTTTTTTTAAGAATACCGAGTCGGGTTCTTCTCCTACCAGTATCGAATAGAACATGCTGAACATGATCTTCTTCATGGAAAACCTGCTCGATTTAGATCGGGAGAATCGTACAGATGTTATGAAACCATGTGCTATGGCTCGAATCCGTAGTCAATCCTATTTTCGATAGGACCGGTTGACAATTGAATCCAATTTTTCCCATTATTTTACTATACATAATAGTGCAGAAAGAAGGCCCGGATGAAGAGTGGCCTTGAGTTTCTCGACCCTTTTCCTTAGGATTAGTTAATTATCTTTCTCAATGTGACCGGGAAGGGATATAACTCAGCAGTAGTGTCACCTTGACGTGGTGGAAGTCATCAGTTCGAGCCTAATTATCCCTAAACCCAATGTGAGTTTTTTCTATTTGGACTTACTCCCCCGCCATGATCAAGCTGGAATGGATAAGAGGCTTGTGGGATTTATGGGATAGGGTAGGGTTGGCTATACTGCTGGTGGCGAACTCTAGGCTAATAATCTGAAGCGCATGGATACAAGTTATCCTTGGAATGAAAGACAATTCCGAATCCGCCTTGTCTACGAATAAGGAAGCTATAAGTAGTGCAACTATGAATCTCATGGAGAGTTCGATCCTGGCTCAGGATGAACGCTAGCGGCATGCTTAACACATACAAGTCGGAAGGGAATTGGTGTTTCCAGTGGCAGACGGGTGAGTAACGCGTAAGAACCTGCCCTTGGGAGGGGAACAACAACTGGAAACGGTTGCTAATACACCATAGGCTGAGAAGCAAAAGGAGAAATCCACCCAAGGAGGGGCTCGCGTCTGATTAGCTAGTTGGTGGGGCAATAGCTTACCAAGGCGATGATCGGTAGCTGGTCCGAGAGGATGATCAGCCACACTGGGACTGAGACACGGGCGAGACTCCTATGGGAGGCAACAGTGGGGAGTTTTTCGCAATGGGCGAAAGCCTGACGGAGCAATGCCGCGTGGAGGTGGAAGGCCTACGGGTCATCAACTTCTTTTCTCGGAGAAGAGACAATGACGGTATTTGAGGAATAAGCATCGGCTAACTTTGTGGCAGTAGCCGTGGTAAGACAGAGGATGCAAGTGTTATCTGGAATGATTGGGCGTAAAGCGTCTGTAGGTGGCTTTTCAAGTCCGCCGTCAAATCTCAGGGCTCAACCTTGGACAGGCGGTGGAAACTACCAAGCTGGAGTATGGTAGGGGCAGAGGGAATTTCCGGTGGAGCGGTGAAATGCATTGAGATCGAAAAGAACACCAACGGCGAAAGCACTCTGCTGGGCCGACACTGACACTGAGAAAGGAAAGCTAGGGGAGCAAATGGGATTAGAGACCTCAGTAGTCCTAGCCGTAAATGATGGATACCAGGTGCTGTGCGACTCGACCCGTGTAGTGCTGTAGCTAATGTGTTAAGTATCCCGCCTGGGGAGTACATTCGCAAGAATGAAACTCAAAGGAATTGGCGGGGCCCGCACAAGCGGTGGAGCATGTGGTTTAATTCGATGCAAAGCGAAGAACCTTACAAGGGCTTGACAAGCCACGAATCCTCCTGAAAGAGAGGGGTGCCCTCGGGAACACGGACACAGGTGGTGCATGGCTGTCGTCAGCTCATGCCATAAGGTGTTGGGTTAAGTCTCACAACGAGCGCAACCCTTGTGTTTAGTTGCCACTATGAGTTTGGAACCCTGAACAGACCGCTGGTGTTAAGCCGAAGGAAGGAGAGGCTGAAGCCAAGTCATCATGCCCCTTATGCCCTGGGTGACACACGTGCTACAATGGGCGGGACAAAGGGTCGCGATCTCGTGAGGGTGAGCTAACTCCAAAAACCCATCCTCAGTTCGGATTGCAGGCTGCAACTGGCCTGCATGAAGTAAGAATCGCTAGTAATCGCCGGTCAGCCATACAATGGTGAATCCGTTCTCGGGCCTTGTACACACCGCCCGTCACACTATAGGAGCTGCCCATGTTTAAAGTCATTCCACCTTAACGATAAGGAGGGGGGGTGCCTAAGGCTAGGCTTGTGACTGGAGTGAAGTCGTAACAAGGTAGCTGTACAGGAAGGAGTGGCTGGATCACCTCCTTTTCAGGGAGAGCTAATGCTTATGCTTGTTGGGTATTTTGGTTTGACACTGCTTCACGCTGAAAAAGAAGGCGGCTACGTCTGATCTAAGCTTGGATATGGAAGTCTTCTTTCATTTAGGGTGAAGTAAGACAAAGCTCATGAGCTTATTATCCTAGGTCGGAACTGATGTGGACGGTGTCCCGATATTCTCATAGATAGAGGTAAATCGATTGATGGAGGACGTTGACGATCCGGGTTCTAATCAGAACTGATTCGAACACCTGCAATCGCTACACCATGGCTCCATTGGTTATCAACCACGCCAAGACATGGTTGACCTTGCCATGAAGGCTTGTTCCTGCAGCAAATCGAGAACACAAGCAAGAACGTAGAACAAGCAACTGAATTGCAAATTGTATTAAGCTCACGAGTTGGGATTTCACAAACCGAGTTCGGCGAAACTGCAATGGCAGAATAATCTAAGCAAAATCCAAATCTAAACAGTGACGGCTACTGAGTATATGAAGAGGCTGTGTGGCTAGGGTTTCTCATGACCCACTAGGGAATACATGGGCCGAAGGCCCGAAACAAGGTGTCGCAACACCAACTTGGCCCAATCAAAATCTGGTCGAAATTTGTTCTGTTAATTTCTGGCGATCCAGCAATAATTTAGACATAGCGCCAATTCCATTGGAAAGATCTCGTCGTGGGCTTCTCCGTGGACTATAAGAACGTCCCAATCGGACTTCATATCAGGGAGTTATTGTCATTTGAAGGCAGGCTGCTCCTGGATGGCCAAACCGGACTCCAACTTGAATCTGTCTTGGACTCCAACTCGAGTTGGGTTGCTTGCTGGTCCTCTTCATGGTTCCTAAGTACAATATTATCACCATTAGGTAGTAAACCATTCTCCAAACCATATATATATAAACTTAGGAACGAGTTCACCTGGCAATGCAACAATCGGGCTCGGCCGCCCGTTATTGGTCCTTGTGTAACAAGCGGAGGATTATGGTTGGTGTGTGTATCCGAAGGAGTGATGTGCTCATCATTCGCCCCCTCTTGAAGTGGAGCCATCCTCGGCTCAAGCTTGTCTTCCACTCCAAAGTACAGCTTCAAATATGAAATGTTAAATGTGGGACTAATCCCAAAATCTACAGGCAACTCAAACTTATAAGCATTATCATTAATCTTCTCAAGTATTTTAAAAGGACCATCAGCTCGGGGCATTAGTTTAGACTTTCGTAGTTCTGGAAACCTATCTTTTCTCAAGTGTAAGCAAACTAAATCACCCGGTTCAAGTTTTACTTCTTTCCTACCTTGACTGCCCGCAATCCTATACTTTTCATGTAACATCCTGAGTTTTGGGGTGAAAAGTTTCTTTCTTAAAAATCATGCATGCATATGTCTCTTCTAGATCAACCAAATCAGCCTCAGCTTTATTCTGTTCTAGCCCTAAAATCCCCAAACCTATCCTGTGACCCCAAGTCAAGATCTGACTTGCCAGATTTGATCTATCAGTTATCCTAAATTTAAAAGCCTTCAGAACCCAGATTCAATTCTATCCCTAACTTCCAGAATTATCAACTCTTTTCTGTTTTCGAAAACAGAATATCTGTTATTACCTAAATACCCTAAGTTTCAGAAATTCAGATTTAATCAAAATCTTAGCCAAGTTCAGACCAGATTATTCCTGGATTATGATCAAGGGTATGCCAATACCTTAATCCAAAAAGTTGGCAGCCAGATTTTACCATCTGAACCTTTTTCGTAAATCAGTCCAAAAGAATCGCAGATCAGTCCTTTTCCAGATTTTCCAGAAGCCAGAAAAGGCAAAATGTTGCAAATCATCTCCAAATTCAAATCTGATTCAGGGAACACCTCCCAAATGCTTTTCTATACAAATTCTTCTTTTATGAGTATCTCAAAATCAAACCCTAAATCCCAGAATTCGAAATCAATTGAAATTCAGATTTCAATTACCCTAAAATACCCTATTTTCAGTTCATATCAAAAGTCATCCAAATGTCTCAAACTTTATCTCCTAGCTGTGCCAAATCATCTATTGAATTAAGTATACCAAAACAGCAGAATCAATTTCAGATTTAACCTTCCAAAACACCAGAATTTACAAAACAGTCCAAAACTCAAGATTTGAAATTGCAGTTCAGTCCAATTCGACCAGAGGACTTAGCCGTTTTCGACCAGAGCTTGCCGTGCCTGTGCGCCGTGGCTGTTCGTCGCCGGTGAGGCTTCGCCGCACTCGTGACAGTGCATGCTTGTGTGTACGTGTCCTTGCTTCAGCCGTGCCGTGGCAACGCCGTGGCAGCGCCGTTGAACAGCATGTGCTCCTTGGCGCGACCAGCAGCCTTTTGTCAGCAACTCCCCGCCACGTTGCTTTGCCGCACCAGTTGCTGTCGCCACCGCTTGCTCCAGCTTTGCAAAGTCCCGATGAACCGACATGGTGATCAGCTGCAGACTTGTCGCCGTCGCAATCACCGCTTCTTGCTGTGTCTTCGCCGCTGATGTTCAACACGCAACCAATCTCATCACCGGCTGCTAATCACTTCGCTGCTCCCTCCTTGCAAGTTGCGCCTGGCCTATTTAAACACTACTGTACCCCCAGCAACTCCTTTCCTTCACTGGAAATCAGCTAAGTCTCGAAATTCTCCTGTCTTGGTCTTCTTCTCCGGCGAGCCGTCAAGGAGCCTCACGGTGCCAGCACAATCCACAGCATCTCCTGTCAAATTAACAGCATCGGTGAGTTCCCCTCATCTCCCTCATCGTGCTGTACCATTTAATTGAGTTATATTGCATCCAGTTGCCGGTGATCGCCGGAATTCCCGATTGCCCTGTTCCGGCAATGCTGGCCGATCTACCCAGAATTAATCTTTGAATCTGTGAAACAAAATGATCAGTGACTCATTTCCAGCAAGCCTATGCATCCAGATCTCCAGATTGAGCTCAAATCGAAGATTTCCTCAAATTTGAGCTCCACCAGTCACCGGCGATCGTCGCCAGGCTTCTCCGGCCATCCTCCGGGCCATCTAATTGTACCAGAAGCTTCCCTATATCTCCTAGATGCTCTCCAAGCTTGGAATCGAGTTCTTTCGGCCTGTATCAAAAAGCCCCAAATCTCATGTCATCTTCTCCGGCGCAGTTCACCGGAAATCCTTTCCCGGCCGTTTCAGTTTCATCCACTTTGTCATTCAGGTGTGCCCCAACTTCCTGAGCATATTTGTCTTCTAGCTCGATCTCTGAAACTGCCCAGAATTCAAGTTATAGCCATGCCAAAATCTTGTCCAGAACTGCTCCAGTGCAACTAGTTCACCTCAGTTCATCACTGAATTTCATCACCTTCTAGCCATCTTCTGCCCTAGATCTTGTTGAATGATTTGTTCCTGTTATCATTGCCTATCTCCCAGACAAAGTGGTGCATCATTTGGAGCTCTAGATCAAAAGTTATGCCAAGCCCTAGTTTCTGGCCATGTCAAGATCAATGCCAGACTATGTCAGTCAGTGGCATTAGCCCTTTTCACTCCCTTCCAGATGCGCATTTTGGGCACAACTTTGTCCCTTAGATTCCTGAGGTTGTGATCAACATTTTCTTCTTCTATCACAACTTGATTTGAGCCCTTGAATTATATTTGCCGCTAAACCCTAGTTTTTGACACTATTCCAGTGCATGCCAGCCAATGGCATTGGCCCTGTTTACCCACTTCTGATTGTGCATTTTGAAAGCCACTTTGTCCATTGAATTTGTAGAGTTATGATCTACATTTTCTTCTACTATCATAACTTGAGATAAGCTCTCTAGTTTTCCTTGAAGTTATGTCAGAATCTTGATCTGAATGTCAATCTGCCGACATTCGCTGTTGTTGATCAAACCAGCCACAAACTGATGTTCTTATTGTAACCTTGAGATCCTAAGAGCATCTAACACCCATCCTTAGCCAAATCCTTGAAACCCTAGATCTTAACTCAGTTCAGCTTGTAATCTCAATTATCTCCAGTATCGTTCAGTTATCCTTGTTAAGCATATCTGCATATAGATCCTAAAGCATCTTAATATATAAGTAATATTTGTGTGTATTGTTTGGTTTGTCGTCGAGCAGATCTAGAAGCCGAGATCGAGGACTTCGCTGTTAACCCGTCATCAACTGCTGTTTCTTACGACGCGGAAGGCAAGTCATATCCTTGGTCATCTTGAACCTATATTTTAAATGTTGCTATAATATAACCTTGAATATAGGCAATATTGCATGTGAAAGATTGGAAATGGTTGATTTATGAATTGGCAGTACTAGACTGGTTATCTGTGAAATATGAAATAAACAAGTTTTGAGCCATGAACTATTATATGTATATATATATACTTATATTCATGAAATAAAACCCCTAGCCGTGACCAGAAAAATGGTATCGATGGCTGTAGCACTGGAGGTGCTAGACTGCAAAGGAATGCAGGCACTGAAGGTGCAGGGTTGTGGATGGTCTGGTCACTGGCATATAAGGACTAGAACCTTGTGTTGTGCGTCTAGTGGCATGAACAACGTGCTAACCGCAAGCCTGGTATGGGACAGGCTTGAACAAGTACTTATGTGGATCGCACATGAAACCCCTGCATGAGATGTGTTGTGATGATTGATTTGGAGGCTGACTCCCACTATCACTGAAGGTGATCTGACATTAGACCCAGCAATGGGGAAATGAGGTAGGGGTGGGGGTATAGCCCGCCACAACTGTGTTTCGCAAGAGATCCACAGGGTCAGGGGTGAATTGTAAGTGATGCATAACAAAAGTTCTTGTTATCTCCACCTTGCCACTCACACATGGTTGTGAGGAGGGGTCTAATCATTTTGATAGGATGGGCTTGAAAGTGGAATATCTTGCGGGTAAATTGGTACCTCTCTGCAGAGTTAAAAACGTATTCGAATACTCCGAGCTCCCGGGTTTTATAGGAGTCTGCTGCGGTGGATTAAATCCACGGGGTGTGACACAAGTATTATTTTCTAAATAAAATATGTTTTAATCAAGATTACCCAAATGACATGTGTTGTCATGATAAGGAGTGCTGCCGTGGGCTGTCGTGTGTTGACGTGTCGCGGTAGTGCTATAATCTAGTGAACATGAATGATGATGTTATATTATGAAAGGTGCTGCCATGAGATGAGGTATGAAAGAAAAAGATTATTTTATAAACATCCATAATTCTTGACAAGTCTAGGTTCATGTCATCACTACTATATGTATCTACTCTTATCTATGACTTGCTGAGTACGTAAGTGCTCACCCTTGCAACATTCAACTCAATAGACGGAGCGATCAACAATCAAGATGAAGGCGTGGAGAACTTATTGGATCCAGAAGGAGGAGCGTCAGTCCCGTCATTTCCCTGATGTGTGTTGTTCTGCTGTCCACTTCTCTTTTGCGGGTGGGTCACCTATCTTCTGCTGTGTAGATGTTATTTTGCTAAACCATGTATGCCGTGAAGGCATTGTAATCTCCTTATGTAATATCGAGGCCAGCAGGCCACACTGCTTAACTATTTTGTAAGTTACTCTGTTGCAATGTGATATACTCCTGTGCTTGACTTATCCTGGGACGTCAAGGGTATGTGTATGCTATGCATATATGGGGCTAGCTGCAGCGAGCTAGGTCTCTACAGGAGTAGTCGTAGTCCCAGTCTCGGGGCGCGACATTTCATTCATTCACTCTATGTTTTTCTTAGTTGTTTCATGCAGTTTGAGTACAAATTCAGCGTGATTTTTAGCATCAAAATTCATTCTCCCAGATGTAGGCAAAGGCAAAAGATCAATTGGAGCACGAGGGTTAAAACCATACACTACCTGAAAAGGACTTACCTTGGTGGTGGAGTGTATCGATCTGTTATAAGCAAACTCAATGTGTGGTAAACACTCTTCCCACATCTTCAAATTCTTCTTAGAACAGCCCGCAACATGGTGGATAATGTGCGGTTGACAACTTCAGTTTGTCCATCTGTTTGGGGATGACATGTAGTAGAAAACAGCAGCTTCCTACCCAATTTATTCCACAAGCTTATCCAAAAATGACTCAAAAACATTGCGTCATGTAACACCCTGAGTTAGGGGTGAAAATTTCCTTTTTCATCAATAGCATGCATGCATGTATCTGTAGTAATAGCCAGATCAGTATCTATCCTAAGCCCTAAAATCTCCAAAATCTATCCTGTGACCTCAAATCAAGATCAGATTGTTCAGATGTGATCTATTAGTTATCCTGAATCAAAAAGACTTCAGAACCCAGAACCAATTTTATCTCTAACTCCCAGAATTATCAACTCCACTCTGTTTTCGAAAACAGAATATCCTATATTACCTAAATACCCTAAGTTTCAGAAATCCAGATTTAATCCGAATCTTGACCAAGTTCAGACCAGATTATTCCTGGAATATGATCATGGGTATGCCAATACCTTAAACCAGAAAGTTAGCAGCCAGATTCTATCATCTAGACTCTTTTCACAAATCAGTCCAAGAGTTATCGCAAATTAGTCCTTATCTGATATCTGAAAACCCAAAAAGGCTAAAATCTCCAGATTAACTTCAAACTCAAAATCTCTTCGGCAAATCTTCTCAAAATGCTATTTGCCACAAGTTTCTCTTCTGTGCAGATATCAAACTCGAACCCTAAATGCCAGAATTCGAAATCGACAAAACTCAAATCTTACTTTACCCTAATTTACCCTATTTTCAGTTTGTATCGAAAACTATTCAAATGTGTCAAATATTATCAACTACCTTTGCCAAATATCCTGTTGAATATATCTGCCAGATTAGTGAAAGCAAATTCAGTTTAAACCTCCCAGAATTCCAGATTTACATTTCAGTCCAAAATTCAAAGAATTGAAATTGCAACTCATCCCATTTCGACCAGGACAGCAGCAAGCATACGACCAGAAACCGCCGTGCCTGTGCGCCATGGTTGCTCATCGCCGGTGAGGCTTCGCCACGCTTCTGACTGTGCATGCCAGTGCGAACGTGTCCTCGCTCCAGCCAGTGCCGTGGCAAGGTTGCTGCTACGTCGACGACCAGCGCTTGCTCCCGCACGCGATCAACGGCTTTTGTCAGCAATTCATCGCCACGTCGCTTCGCCGCGCCAGTACTTGTCGCCACCGCTTGCTACAAGCTTTGCCAGGTCCCGATGAGGTGACATTGTGATCAGCTGAAAGCTTGTCGCCGTCGCATCACCGCTCTTGCTGTTTCTTCGCCGCTATTGCTCCTGCACGCAACCAGTCAAGTCACCGGCTGCCAATTACTTCATTCTCCCCTCTTCGCAATCTTCGCCTGGTCTATTTAAACCCCACTGTGTGCAGCAGCTTCTCCACACTTCACCAGAAATCAGCCAAGTCCGGGAATTCCTGTTTTTGTTTTCTTCTCCGGCGAGCCGTCGAGGAGGCTCACGGTGCCAGCTTCATCCATTGTACCAATCTTCAAATTGAATCCATCAGTGAGTTCCTCTACTTATCCTCTCTGTGTAGTACTATTTAATTGCTCACAGGTGACCCCTAACGCCGGCAATCACTGGAATTGTCAATTGCCCTGTTCCTGTAATGTGGCTCAATCCAGTACAAATTAGCCTTTGATTCTGTAAACAAAATTGATCAGTAAGCCAAATCAAGCAAGCCTGTGAAGTTAGATTTCGAAATTAAGCAAGAATCGAAGCTTTTCCCTAAACCGAGCTTCACCAGAAACCGGCGATCGTCGCCAGGCTTCTCCAGTGATCCTCCGGCCAATCTAATTATACCAGAAGCTTTCTTATACCTCCTAGATGCTCTCCAAGCAAGGAATTAAGTTCTTTTGGCCTGTAGCAGAAACCCCCAATTAGCAGTGTTTCTTCTCCGGCGCCGATCATCGGAAAAGTGTTCCCAGCCGTTTCAGCCCAAATCACCTTGTCTTTTAGATGTGCCTTAGTGTCCTGAGCATTTTTGTCTTCTAGCCCGACACCTAAATCAGCATAGATCAAAAGTTATAGCTTTGCCAAGTTTGTGTCCATAAATGATCTAGTGCAGCCAGTTCATCTCAGTTCATCATCAAATTTCTTGCTTTCCAGCCATTTCTTGCCCTAGATCCTGTTGACTTAATTGTTCCTGTTATTCAAGCCTACCTCCCAGACAAAGTGGTGCATCATTTGGAGCTCCAGATCAAAAATTATGCTAAGCCCTAGTTTTTGGCATTGTCAGCTCTATGCCAGAGCTTGTCAGCCAGTGGCATTGACCTTGTTTTCCCACTTCTGGTTGTGTAATTTGAAAACCACTTTGTCCACTAAATTTGTAGAGTTGTGATCTACATTTTCTTCTACTACCACAACTTGAGATAAGCATCCTAGCTTTTCTTAAAGCTATGTCCAAGCCTTGATCCGAATGTCGATCTGTTGACATTCGCTGTTTTGATTAAACCAGCCACAAAATTGTTATCCCTGTTGTAATCCTGAAACCCTAAGATTATCTAATCACCATCCTTAGCCCAAATTCCTTGAAACCCTAGAATCTCAGTTCAGTTTGCAGTTCAAATTATCTCCAATATAGTTCAATCATGCTTGTTGAGCATTTCTGCATATAAGTCATAAAACATTTTAATATTATAAGTAATTATTGTGTGTTTGTTTGTCGTCGAGCAGATTCAGAAGCTGACTTTGAAGATTTTGCTATTGACCCGTCATCGACTGCTGTATTTTACGACGCGGAAGGCAAGTCATATCCTTGGTCATCTTGAACCTATATTTTAAATGTTGCTATAATATAACCTTGAATATAGGCAATATTGCATGTGAAAGATTGAGAATGGTTGATTTATGAATTGGCAGTACTAGACTGGTTATCTGTGAAATGTGAAATAAACAAGTTTTGAGCCATGAACTATTATATGTATGTATATACTTATATTCATGAAATAAAACCCCTAGCCGTGACCAGAAAAATGGTATGGATGGCTGTAGCACTGGAGGTGCTAGACTGCAAAGGATATGCAGGCACTGAAGGTGCAGGGTTGTGGATGGTCTGGTCACTGGCATATAAGGACTAGAACCTTGTGTTGTGCGTCTAGTGGCATGAATAACGTGCTAACCGCAAGCCTGGTATGGGACAGGCCTGAACAAGTAATTATGTGGATCGCACATGAAACCCCTGCATGAGATGTGCAGTGATGCACGATAAACACGGAGCGCGACTCCCACACATATCACTGAAGGTGATCAAGCACGCTGACCCAGTAATGGGAATAAGCAAAGGGGTGGAGGTTTGGATACAACCTGCCACAACTGTGTCTCGCTGAGAGCCACAGGGTCGGGGGTGAATTGTAAGTGATGCATAACAAAAGTTCTTGTTATCTCCACCTTGCCACTCACACATGGTTGTGAGGAGGGGTCTAATCATTTTGATAGGATGGGCTTGAAAGTGGAATATCTTGCGGGTAAATTGGTACCTCTCTGCAGAGTTAAAAACGTATTCGAATACTCCGAGCTCCCGGGTTTATAGGAGTCTGCTGCGGTGGATTAAATCCATGGGGTGTGACACAAGTATTATTTTCTAAATAAAATATGTTTAATTAAGATTACCCAAATGACATGTGTTGTCATGATAAGGAGTGCTGCCGTGGGCTGTCGTGTGTCGACGTGTCGCGGTAGTGCTATAATTTAGTGAACATGAATGATGATGTTATATTATGAAAAGTGCTGCCATAAGCTGAAATAAGACGAGATGAGAAAGGAAAAGATTATTTTACAAATATCCATAATTCTTGACTAGTCTAGGTTCATATCATCACTACTATATGTATCTACTCTTACCTATGACTTGCTGAGTACGTAAGTGCTCACCCTTGCAACATTCAACTCAATAGATGGAGCCTACGTTGATCAAGATGATGGCATGGAGTACTTCGTGGATCCAGAAGGAGGAGAATCAGTTCCGCCAGAACCCTGAAGTGTGTTGTTCTGCCGTCAACTTCTTTTGTGGGAGGGTCACCTATCTTTTGCTATGTAGTTAAATATTTTGCTAAACCCTGAATGCCTTGTAGGCATTGTAATCCTCTTTATGTAATATTAAGGCCAGTAGGCCACACTACTTAATATTTTGTAAGTACTCTGTTGCAATGTAATATACTCCTGTGTTTGACTCATCCTGGAAAGTCAAAGGTTTGTGAGAATGGGACTAGCTGCAGCGAGCTAGGTCTCTACAGGAGTAGTCGTAGTCCCAGTCTCGGGGCGCGACACGTCACGATCTGAAACAATAGTGTTTGGCACTCCATGTATGCGTACAATCTCACGAAAAAACAATTCAGCAATATGTATAGCATCATCACTCTTATGACAAGATATGAAATGTGCCATTTTAGAATAACGATCCACAACCACAAAAATACTATCCCTCTCCCTCTTGGTCCTAGGCAATCCTAAAACAAAGTCCATCGAAATGTCCTCCCAAGGAGCACAAGGAACAGGAAGAGGCATATAAAGACCATGTGGATTTAAGCGAGACTTAGCTTTGTTGCAAGTAGTGCAGCATGACACGTAGCGTTCGACATCGCGTCTCATCTTGAGCCAAAAGAAGTGAGTGGATAGCACATCTTCAGTTTTCTTCACTCCAAAATGACCCATCAAACCACCTCCATGTGCTTCCTGCAAAAATAAAAGGCGAATGGAGCTAGCTGGAACGCATAGCTTGTTAGCACGATAAAGCAATCCATCATTCAGCACATATTTATTCCATGTTCTCCCTTCCTTACAATTTTGAAAAGCTTCTTTAAAATCCAAATCAGTGGCATATAACTCTTTGATCGTTTCTAGGCCAAAAATCTTGTGATCTAGTTGTGACAACATGGTATAACGCCTAGACAAAGCATCAGCAATAACATTTTCTTTTCCCTTCTTATGTTTAATGACATATGGAAATGACTCTATGAATTCAACCCATTTAGCATGTCGTTTATTCAGCTTGCCTTGACTTCTAATGTGTTTCAAAGATTCATGATCAGAGTGAATAACAAATTCCTTAGGCCAAAGATAATGTTGCCAAGTTTCCAAAACGCGCACTAAAGCATACAATTCCTTATCATAAGTGGAGTAATTCAGAGATGGCCCATTCAACTTCTCACTAAAGTAGGCAACAGGCTTACCTTCTTGCAGCAACACTCCTCCTATTCCAATTCCGCTAGCATCACATTCTATTTCAAAAGTCTTACCAAAATCAGGAAGTTGGAGTAGAGGTGCATGTGTAAGCTTCTCCTTAAGCGTGTTGAAAGCTTGTTCTTGTGCTGGCCCCCATCGAAAAGGAACGCCCTTCTTTGTCAACTCATTTAGTGGGGCAGCAATGGTGCTGAAATCTTTCACAAAGTGTCGATAGAAACCTGCAAGACCATGAAAACTACGCACCTGGGTGACCGTCGCAGGGGTCGGCCAGCTCTTGATAGCTTCAATTTTTGTTTCATCCACCTCGATTCACTGTGGAGTAACAACATATCCAAGAAAACAAACTCGATCTATGCAAAAGGTGCACTTCTCAAGATTACCGAACAAGCGTGCATCTCTCAAAGCGTTAAAAACGGCACGCAAATGCTCAACATGTGCATCCAAAGACTTGCTATAGATCAAGATATCATCAAAGCACATAAAACATCGTTCATCAAACGCATGAAAGTGCTCAGAGCATTAGTTAAACCAAAAAGCATTACTAACCATTCATAAAGCCCGAACTTAGTTTTAAATGCAGTTTTCCATTCATCGCCCAATTTCATTCTTATTTGGTGGTATCCACTACGCAAGTCAACCTTTGTGAAAACAATAAAACCACTTAACTCATCAAGCATGTCGTCTAACCTAGGAATAGGATGACGATACCTTATTGTAATATTGTTAATGGCTCTACAGTCTTCACACATACGCCAACTACCATCTCTCTTTGGAACCAAAAGCACAGGAACAGCACAAGGACTAAGGCTTTCTCGTACATACCCGCGGTCCAAAAGCTCTTGGACTTATCGCTGAATTTCCTTTGTCTCCTCTGGATTTGTCCTGTACGCAGCACGGTTTGGTAATGATGCTCCCGGAATCAAGTCGATTTGGTGCTCAATACCTCTAATTGGTGGCAGCTCCGGGGGTATCTCAGCGAGAAAAACATCCTCATACTCCTGCAAAAGGTTAGTGATAGGAAGGGCAAAGTGCTAGATATATCATCAAGTGAAAACAAAGCATATTTGCATATCAACGCATAGCACATCACATCATTCTCTTCAATTTCAGCAAGGTCAGATTTGGTTGCAAGGAGAACTCCACTCTTCAACTTAATTTCAGCGGCCTTAGAGCTAGATGGTGCAACATTTTTCGCTATTTGTTTACTTTCAGATTTCAAAGCATTCTCCTTTTTCTCATTTTCAGTTCTTTCTCTATAAAAGTGCACAATTTCAGAAGGTGTCATAGGAAGTAAAGTAATTTTCTTTCCTTTGTGCACAAAAGTATATTTGTTACGTCTACCATGATGAGTTGCATCAGTATCATATTCCCATGGTCAGCCTAATAAAAGTGAACATGCTTGCATAGGTACTATATCAAAATCAGCAACATCATGGTATGATCCAATGAAAAATTGTAGTCTTGTAGTTTGTGTTACCTTTACTTTACCGCTGTTGTTGAACCACTAAACATGGTATGGATGGGGATGTGCACGTGTGGTCAAGCCAAGCCTCTTGACTAATCTAAACTCACCAAATTGTTGCAGCTCCCACCATCAATTATGGTTCTAATACATCGGTCCTTGACAACGAGGAACATCTGAAACAAATTGTGGCTTTGGGCTCTCTCTGCTTGCTCCATTTGTGTGCTCAACACTCGCTGCACAATAAAGGTCCGGTAATTATCCGTCGCCGCAGTGCCTAAAGTTCCCTCATCATCACTTGCATGGTTAGCTGCAAGAACTAATTCATCTTCCACATCACTTGCACTAATGTACCCACCATCCTCAGTAGCAATGTATGCGCGCTGACTTGGGCAATCCTTCATGACATGTCCCATGCCCTTGCAGCGGTGGCACACAATCCCTGTCGTGCGACCTGTGGAAGCAACCGATGAAGAACTATTTGCTGGCGCCTGCACATTAGAAGTTTTGCTCACCTCAGAAGTTCGTGGAGGTGGAGGTGGTGCTGTTGATCGTGTCCTATTTGTTGAAGGTGCAGTAGACCGAAAAGAAGAAGATGGGGTTGGTTTGGCTTGCTCCTGCATCGGCCTTGATGCGGAGGTACCACCGAAATTGTTTCTTGTCCTTGGTTGTCCATGTCGTCCCTGTAATTCTTTTTCTGCCAACATAGCAAGCTGGAACAACCTATTGATATTATTATAATCTTTGTAATCAATAATGTCCTGAATTTCACGTCGTAAACCCCCATAAAAATGAGCCATCTTTTCCTCTTGAGCCTCTACTACTCCACAACGCAACATGCCTATTTGCAGCTCTTGGTAGTATTCCTCTACAGATTTATTCCCCTGAGTCAAGCGTTATAATTTTCTTAAGTAAATCATGTTTATAAGAAGGAGGAACAAATCTATTCCGCATAGCTCGCTTCAAGCTATCCCAAGTATCAGGCTCTACCCCAAGGTTCACTATTTCGTTCCACCAAATGATAGCAAAATCTTTAAACTCACTACTGGCTTGCCTAACTCTATGAATTTCAGGAACCAGATGGGAATTAAATTTTTGTTCAATAGTCATCTCCCAATCTAAGTAAGCGTCTGCATCATATGCACCAGAAAAGGATGGGATGGAAAATTTTACCTTAGCAAACGGATCGTCATTGCCACGAAAATAGTTACCTTCCATGCCGTGTCGACTGTGAGGCACTCGTTGCTGTTGGTGAATATCATGGGCAACACGGTGCATGGTAGCCATGTTACGGAGCTCAGTTTGTACAGCAACCTCCGTGTCGGCATCTTCAACATCAACTTCATGGGAGGCAGCTTGCTCCTTTTCTTCTTCATCTCCATGAGGTGGACGCTGTTGCTCCATATTGTCCAACCTGGTAGCAAGGTGGGAGATGCACCGGTCCATCCTCTCAAATGCAGTCTGGTTCTCACGGTTGGTTCGAGCCATATCATCAATGTCCTTATCGAGTTTTGCACTGATGTCGGCCAACATTTTGCGGATTTCATCTTCCTCTTCTGCAGCTCGAGCTCTTGTTTGCGGTCCTACCATGGTTAGTAGTAGAAAACAGAAGACAACACATGAGTATTATCCCTATGACTACTAGGTGGGGGCAAGTGGGACTCTCACAAAGCGTCTTACCATGCTCTTACAAGTGTTCTTACCAAGGCAGTAGGGGTGCAACTGGTGGCTGGTTCGTGATACTGTGATGAGCGTGAGTGAGGCGGTTGCAAGGTAAATCTGTAACTGAGTTGGAAGAAAATGGAGCTCGGAATGCTAATATATGTGTCGCAACAATTCAATATCAGTAATGCAAAGTTGAAAATTAGTCCAAAGTGACGAGGATTGACACCCGGGTCACTTCTAATAAACTTCTGGTTCAAGACAGGTTCGAACCAGACATGTGTCTGGAGATGCGAACTCAAGCTATTCTGAGAGGCATCACCACGAGGTCGCAAGCTTTACGCGATCAAGTCGCAGCTTTACGCGGTCAGACCGTAAGCCTTGCGCGGTCAAAAGTTCGTGGGCTATACGCGAACTACACATTCGGGATATTACGCGGTCAGCCGAATCCCGCGGTCAGAACATCTGCCGATCAGGATACCTGGGATCTATCTATTCTGTTGTCCATACGACAGGATATTCTAGGTATCCCGAAGATTCCTACACGTGGAAAATCAACCGTCAGGAGGTTAACACGTACAGTTATTCATGAATAACACGTGTTTAACCTGCGTGGAGGTTAAGAGCAGTTTCAAAAACCGTATCCAACCGTCCGTGCAACCGATTGATGCAGTTTCCTTCACATGGCACCCTTTCAAGCAGTATAAAAGGATGGCATGAAGTATCAATCAAAGGAGGATCCAAGTTAGCCAAGTCTACGGCACACCTCATATAGCATTTTTAAGTCTTCTTTAGCTTATCTTTGTACACTTTTATAGGAAAAATCCTTGCCTGTGAGGACTTTTCCTTCCATTTGTAAACATTTTACCACACTTAGTGAAATCTCAACAGGACGTAGGGTTTTTACTCCCACCATCGAGGGCCCGAACCTGTCTAAATTCTCTGTGCTCCTGTTCACCATTGTTCAGCATACCTTCCCGAAGGGTCATCTTGAAAGGTCTCACTATTACAAATTCTGCATAAGTTCGGTTGAGGACTCCGAGTCCGAATCGTCGACAGCTGGCGCCCACCGTGGGGCCTTTCTCAAGGCGTCTTAATTGAAATTCGGAGGTTTGCCGAAACATGGCTGGAGCATATGATTCCGAGAATGATTTCGATCTCGAGGATTATGCTCATATCCCAATGCCTTCTCCAAGTGATCCTGTTCCGATGGAAGAGGTCGAAGGCCAGAATCTTCCCCAGGCTGAATCATCTCCCCAAGTCATGTTAATCGACCAAGAGGTAACTGGCACAAGGTCAGAACCCACAGAGGTTCTTAATGTGCTAGGTGATGAGTCCGGCCCATCGTACGATCCCGCTGAGGGAAAATATGATGGTGACCCTGAAATTAGCCCAGGAAGGTTTGACCCTGATAACCTCCACCGTCTCTTTGATTTTGAGTCCGACTCGGAACAAACCGAGATGTTCTCCCCATCGGCGACCTCTCTCCCTAGGCAGTTTGCTGCATTGTCGGAGGAAACTCCCGATCAACAGGCTGCCAGGGAAGAACAAGATCGCAAACAGGAGGAGGAGCAAGATTTTGAGCAACAAAACAACGAACTACGCAGAACTGCCCTAGAGGCTCTTCAAGATGCGCAGGCTCGTTACGATGCTGCCCCGAGTTCTTCTCGACGGTCGCGTGGTCATAGACGTGACCAGACTCCTTCCTTACCACCGGAGCACTTCCCAGTGGACGAGGAAACAATAACACCTGGTGCCCCTAGGAGAAGTACCCATGGTCGACTGCGATCTATCGCGGAAGTCATGCGCAATTTTCCTCCTACGGTCACGGATGCGCAGAGACCGGCCTTTTACAGGATCCTGGCTGAAAGATTGGACGAGGTCGCATCCGAGGCGACCCCAACAGCCTCTTCCCGCTCAGTGACACATTCCCGTGATCGAGATGGTCCTCATTTTGGCTCTGGCCGACGGAGTTACCCGCCGCCTATACTGTCCCGACAGGACAAATATCGGCGAATGCAGGACTCTCGCAGTAGGGATCGAGTTCCCGTTCATTCTCGTTTGGGACCCCGAGTAACCCCGCCATTAAGTGAGTTTGCTCGAAACCCGACCGAAAGTCGCAGGACGGTTCACGGTCCTTACGTTGGTTGCAAAGCTTTCTCGCCTGGCCTACGAGCAGTCGTTTGGCCCGATAAGTTTCGACCAGGGGCCATTGAGAGGTTTGATGGAACTCAGAACCCATCCGAGTTTCTTCAAATCTATATTACTGCCATCCAAGCAGCAGGAGGCGATGACAAGGTCATGGCCAACTACCTGCCAACAGTCCTCGTAGGACCGGCTAGAACCTGGTTGTTCAATCAGCCTGAGGGTTCTATCTATAATTGGGAAATGCTATGCGATGCCATCCTCAGCAATTTCCAAAACTGTTACCAAAAGCCGGGTAAGGAGGACGACTTGCATAGATTGCGGCAAACTTCGACCGAAACGCTTCGGCAGTTTGTCAAGAGGTTTGTCGGGGTAAGAAATACCATCCCGAACATATCTGATGGCTCCGTAATCAGGGCATTTAAGCATGCCGTTCGATACCGGAGATTCACTGAAGACTTGCTCATCCACCCTCCTCGATCGGTGGCCGATCTGTTCGATATGGCTGATCGATACTCCGATGCAGCCGAGGCAGTCGAATGGAACCGAATGGTTGACAAGGGGGACCTACCGCCCCAACCTGGCTTCAAGGACGCCAAGAAAGAAGATTCGAGCAAAAAGCCGGAGTCTTCACCGGGTGGGAAGTCAAAAAAGTCGAAGAGGAACCGCTCTGGACAGTACCGTGAGGTCGCGGTCGCGGAGAAACCACCTTCGACCAAAGGTAATAAGTCTTCTTTTAAAAGTAAAACTGCTTCTGGTGGCCGGGATTCCGACCAGCCAGAAAAATCAACTAATCCGCAGGAGGGCAAAAGGTGGTGTCCACTCCACAATTCCGCAGGCCACGATCTCAAAAACTGCAGGAGTTGGTTGAAACAGATGGATGATTTCTACCAAGGAGCTGGGCCAATGCCAACCTTACCGCCCAAAGAGCAGGCGTGCGGGGTTAGAGACGTCGATGGAGACGAAGAAATGGCTTACCAGGTACCTCAAAATCATGTTAATGTCATTTTCGGAGGTTCCTCCTCTTTCGTTTCCAAAAGGCAGTTTAAAACTTTTTGCCGAGAGGTTAACCAAACGGAGACATCCCTTGGTGAACCTCAATATCCCCGTTGGTCGGATATGCCTTTGACGTTCGACCGCGCTGACTGTCCTGCGGGGCTAACTCGACCATTGAGGTTACCTCTGGTTATTACCCCAATCATCAGTAACGCGAGAGTCGAAAGGGTCCTGATCGACGGGGGAAGTTCCCTTGATCTTTTATTAGTCAAGACACTCGACGAGATGCAAATTCCTCGTTCGAAGATCAAGCCCATAATCCATCCGTTTTATGGGATAATCCCAGGCCCCTCCATGATGCCATTGGGACAAGTGGTCCTCCCGGTTACTCTGGGAGAACCAGATAACTTCCGAACAGAATTGGTTACTTTCGATGTAATCGATTGTGATTCAGCTTATAATGCAATCTTTGGCAGGCCTACTCTCGCTAAGTTCATGATGGCAACGCACTATGCTTATCAGTGCGGGAAATTGCCTGGCCCCAAAGGTGTCATTTCGGTCTGAGGTAGTCGCAACGTGGCACTCACGTGCGACCGGCTATCTTTGGAGATGGTCGATCAACTTCCCCTCCGGGACGCTCAGGTCGCAACTGTCGCCATCGATGCGATCAGGGCTGCTCCTCGACCAGATGAAAAACTCAAACAAGTTCCTTTGTACCGAGATGACCCATCCAGGACAATTCGGGTTGGGTCAGCCCTGGATGACAAATAGGAACTCGACCTCGTTGCTTTCCTCCGAGCTAACGCAGACGTGTTTGCGTGGAAACCGTCCGACATGCCCGGTGTCCCAAGGGAAGTAATTGAGCACAGGTTAGCAATTCGACCTGGACAACGACCAATAAAGCAAAAGCTCAGGCATTTTGCCACCGACCGACAGGAAGCCATCCGAGAAGAATTAGACAAACTCTTACAAGTCGGGTTTATCCGCGAGGTGAATCACCCGGACTGGCTCGCCAATCCGGTCATGGTCCGCAAGTCAAATGGCAAGTGGCGCATGTGCGTCGACTATACTAGCCTCAACAGTGCCTGTCCGAAGGACGACTTTCCCCTTCCCCGCATCGACCAGCTGGTTGACTCCACTGCGGGTTGCGAACTGATGGGTTTTCTGGATGCCTACTCGGAATATCATCAAATTAGCATGGCAGAAGACGATGAAGAGAAAACTGCCTTCATCACCCCGTTCGGCACATACTGCTACGTCAGAATGCCGTTCGGTCTCAAGAACGCTGGTTCCACGTACCAGCGCTTGATGCAAAAGACCTTTCTTTCCCAGATAGGGCGTAATCTCGAAGCATATGTAGACGACTTGGTTGTAAAGAGCACCAAAAGATTGTCTCATTTAGACGATCTTGCTGAAACCTTCTGTAACTTGAATCGCTTTGGAATAAAATTGAACCCGGAGAAATGTTCTTTCGGGGTTTCTTCAGGAAAGCTTCTTGGTTTCCTTGTGTGTTCCAGGGGCATTGAGGTTAATCCTGAGAAAATCAGAGCTATTGAACAAATGAGGTCGCCCTCGACCATGAAGGATGTTCAACGCCTGGCTGGTCGCATGGCGGCTTTAAGTCGCTTCATATCGCGATTAGGCGAAAGGGGACTACCTTTCTTTAAAGCCTTGCGTAAACATCATAACTTCACGTGGTCCGACGAAGCCGAAAAAGCGTTTCAGGAGGTAAAAACATACCTTTCCAGTCCGCCGGTATTGGTGTCTCCTGAAAAGGAAGAACCATTACTTCTGTATTTGGCGGCCACCCCGCACGCGGTCAGCGCAGTTCTGATCGCGGAAAGGGAAGGAGTACACAGACCCGTCTACTATGTGAGCGAAGTACTTCATGGTCCTAAGGAGCGCTACCCTGAGGTCCAGAAGATACTTTACGCACTACTGATGGCTTCCCGTAAGCTACGACATTACTTTCAAGCACACAAGATCACAGTACCCTCCTCTTTTCCTTTAGGGGATATTGTCTGAAATCCAGAAAAATCTGGTCGAATCGCCAAATGGGCGGTCGAATTCGGTGCCTTTGAGATCCATTTCACCCCTCGCACGGCGGTTAAGTCTCAGGTTTTGGCCGACTTTGTGGTCGAATGGACCAACCCTGAGCCACCCGTGCAGTTGGCAAAGGAACTGGAGTGCCCCGATTATTGGACAATGTACTTTGACGGCTCCCGTAGTTTTCAACACTCGGGGGCTGGAGTGGTCTTAGTTACGCCTCAGGGCGAACAGCTTAAGTATGTCATTCAACTACACTTTGTTGCAACCAACAATGCAGCAGAGTATGAAGGTCTTCTTGCAGGGCTCCAGGCAGCAAAATTCCTCGGAGTCCGTCGATTAGTGGTGAGGGGGGACTCACAGCTGGTCGTAAACCAGGTAAACAAGGAGTACAGCACCTCCGATGAGACAATGGCTCATTACCTGGGGGAAGTGAGGAAATTGGAAAAACACTTCAGTCACTTCGAAGTCCAATACATCCCGCGAAAGGACAACATTCTCGCAGACCAATTATCCAAAATTGGATCCTCACGCTTATCCGCTCCGGCAGGAGTGTTCATTGAACACTTGGACCATCCTTCGATCATGACTTCGGTCGAGGATGATCCGGCAATAGCCTTCGTTGCCAACCTCGGTCAGGAACAGGATTGGACTCATCCATTGAGGGTCTATCTTGAACATGGGACCCTACCCGAGGACGAAACCAAAAGCGATCGGTTAATTCGAAAGGCGCGTCTGTACAAACTCATAGATGGGGTTATGTACAGAAAAGGTACTCAAGGAGTATTCATGCGCTGCATATCTCAGGAGGAAGGAAAATCTCTCTTGAAAGAAATACATGACGGTGTATGCGGTGCACACGCGTCATACCGAACACTGGTCGGAAAAGTTTTTCGACAGGGATTCTACTGGCCTTCGGCACTCGATGATGCCAAGCTTATGGTCAAGATGTGTCCACAGTGTCAGTTTCATGCAAGACAGGTTCATCAACCTGCTTATGCATCACAAACTATTCCTCTCGCATGGCCTTTCGCGATCTGGGGAATGGACATCGTCGGTCCTATGCCACAAGCGGTCAATGGATACAAATTTTTGTTCGTAGCCATTGACACATTCACAAAGTGGATTGAGGCCGAACCAGTACGAAATATTACTGCATCAGCCGCACAAAAGTTCTTTCACAAGAACATTGTGGCACGATTTGGTGTTCCAAACCGTCTCATCACAGACAACGGTTCTCAGTTCGCTAGCGGTCTTTTCCTAGACTACTGCGATCAGATTGGGACCAAGGTGTGCTTTGCTTCCGTGGCACATCCACAAAGCAATGGTGCCGTAGAACGGGCCAATGGGCAAGTATTGCAAGGTATCAAAAAACGTGTTTTTGATCGCCTCAAGACCCGCTCGGGGGCTTGGGCAGACGAGCTCTATACTGTTCTATGGGTACTACGGACTACCTCTAGTCGAGCCACCGGTGAGACACCCTTCCATTTGGTCTATGGAGCCGAGGCTGTGTTGCCTATGGAAGTAAGTATTGGATCTGCTCGCACGAATCAATTCGAACAGGTCAACCAATCCGAACAGCGATCGCGAGATCTCATCCTCCTGGAAGAACGGCGTGATCGCGCCCTGATTAAGTCCGCAGTATACTTGCAGGCTCTACGCAAGTATCACAGTAAAAAGGTGCGACCACGTGATCTCAACGTGGGCGACTTGGTTTTACGAAAAATTCAAGACCAGTCTAACCGCAATAAATTCTCCCCAAAGTGGGAGGGACCATACACTGTCGTCTCAGTGCCGCGGCCAGGATCTGCGCGGTTAGCCATGGAGGATGGTCGGATTTTGTCCAATACTTGGAACATCGATCAACTTCGCAAGTTTTACGTGTAAGTATTCCAATCACTTTTTTCCTGTTCAATTAGCATCTTTTCATAAAAAGCATGTCTTGTTTTCATACAATGAGTGTTTTTCTTTAAGCCCAAATTATACAAATTCGACCTGGGGGCTGATCGCTGGCGGTTATGTTATTACAGCATTTTTCAACCGGATTCGCTGGTCAATCTCATGATCACTTCCAGATAAGTTACTCCTAAATAAGCCGTTTCTCAACGCACATGGGACTATCTGGCTAGTCTTCGGTCATCCGGGTGGCTATCAGTTTGCAATAAGGTTAAAATGTTATTTTAATCTTGATCATTGGCTTGAAGCGCATATCCCTGGTCATCATACTTATGTTTTCCCCTCTGCTTAAAATACTAAGGCTTCAGTATTCACAAAACAGAGGCGGGGGCTAGAGGAATATACTTATAGTATGAAACTTATGATGTGAATATGCACTTTCTTTTGAAAAAATAGTTTTACATACATAGCATTGTAATTACAATTGTTTGGTTACAAAATATAAGGATCATTCGATCCTTAGCTCAGCCAAGAGCTTGTCAACGAAGGGCTTAACTTCTTCAATAACGGCGTCAAGCAGTTCTTCACTCTCGACCTCAACCGGTCCCACCAGTGCGCTCAGATTCGCATCTGGGCCATGGTGAAGTCGAACCCGGCTGAGTACGGCAGAAGCGGCTGATCGGACTCTCGTCCTGATTGTCTCTTCACGTCGCCGTAAATCTCCAGGGAGATATTCGAGCAGTGATTCTGCTTGAGTTGTGAGCAGTGATGCCCAATCGCTGACATTTGGGTCGTCCTTCCTCAACTCTACCACGTTGGTATTCAAAAGGCTGGCTATCGCCTTCAGTTTTTCGAAGACCAGTAGGCTCAACTCTTTGACCACTTGATCAGTATGGTTGAGCGAGGACCCGAGAAGCATCTTGTCCTGGCCGAGCTGTTTAATGCGACCTGCTTGCGCTGTACAAAGAAAAGAGGTTATTAACAAGAAATGTCTTTAAGTCTTCTCAAGTTGGGAATCGACTTACCAGCATTTTCAGACTGAAGTCTATTGATTTCAGTCCGTAGTTTCTGGAACTCTGTAACTGAGTTCAGCTTTATCTTGGTTAACTCTTTCTTCAAGTACGTAACCTCTCTGCAGCAAAATCAGGTTAGTCACAATTAAAGCCTACTTATATTAACAGAAGAATGACGATCCTCACTTGCGCAAGCCGTCACGATCTTTTTGAACAGCCGCCATGCTAGCCATTGCAGCATGCGACTGGCTCGTCACCCATGACAAGCCCTGTGACACGAAGCAAGAGAGTTAAATATACTCTAAAGGCGTTTCAAACGCCGAAACAGGGGTCATCATACCTTCATAAACTTATTTAAAGCGGCATCATCCATGCTAGCAGGAATCCTTGCTAGCGCGCCTGAAGTGCCTGCGACGGGGACAGTTGATGGGAGTGCCGGCCGGACGCCACCCCCAGAGGTCACTGGTGGTGACCTAGTCCCTGTACTTGTTTCACCTCCCGCGGTCCGGACGACTTCCTGAACCACGGGAGTAGAGCGCTCTTCATTAGAGGCTCCCTCATCAGCCCTAGCTTCAACCTCCCCAGTGGCGGTTGAAGGTATAGGCGCTGTCTTCTTTTGCCTAACAAGAAGAGTGGGTCAGACAGCTTTTATATAAGATTACTGTCAAGTAAGAGTTCTTACTTTATTCGAAATCCCATTCGTTCCTGGGACTTCTGGGAAAATTCCCCTTGCGAAGGAGAACCATCTCCGGTTCTTGCCTTCCTTATGGTAAATAAGACAGCACCCCCCTGGAAATATCATGTTACAGGCATATTCTTAGGGAACGGGTAAAAACACATAGAAAGATCTTTACCTGGACCACCGGACTAACTGGTGGGGCTGCATCCGAAGGCCTTGGCGATTCCTGAGTTGCTGGAACCGTCACAGCCGGCCTTTGTTCGTCTACCTCCTCCTCTGTCCGCGGAGGAGGAGGATTTTCCTCCCTGGAATCCCCAGTGGACCCAGGGGGAAGCTCTCTTTCCTGTATGTACATTAACTTGTCAAATGCGCAGAAAGAGCCATGGAGGGAATGATCGAAAAGATCCTTTACCTTAGTCGTCCCTTCGACCAGGGAAGCAGAGATGATTGACCCTGAAGCCTCGGGGGCTTCAGGAATTGGAAGGTCACCTGCGACCACAAGATCTTCAGTGGTCGCAGGGTCAACCACGGCCGCTTCTTCGGCAGCTGTGGTCTCTGCGGGGCTGCCTGGGGCATCGCTGGATGGAAGATCCGCGATCTTCCTCCTTCGAAGGATCAGAGGAACGTCATCCTCTTCCTCCTCGCTCCCCTCTCCCTGTACGACGAAGAAGTGATTCCATGTCGCGCCTGAAAAAGTAGCAGGAATGCGATATCTTACCGCAGTCTTTCTTGCGAGATGAGGAATGCTTCGTGAAGACCCCTCTCCAGGGTTCAGCTTGGTCTTCTTAGAGGCAGGACTCTTTGTCCTGGGTCTCTGAGAGACCTTCTTCACGTTCCTCGCCGTCGGCTTCTTCAGAGAGCCAACATTTTCACTTGGGAATGTTGCATCCACAAACCTCCCTAGGAGCTGTTCTCATTCCAATGGGATTGATTAGTGCTGGACATACATGAAACCTGCAAAATAGAGGCCAAGTGGAAAGTTTACCTTTCGGCGCTCCTGTTTAAGGTCGTCGCCAGCATGAATCAAGCTTTGGGGGCGAGGCGATCCCTTGGGGCCCTCTACCTCGGCGTTGTACGCCCTGAGGAGGTAGTTAGTCCGCCTCTCAATCTCAGCTGAGGGCAGGACTGTTCCCAGATACGAGTTAAATTGATACATTTCAAAAATGACAAAAGGATTTCAATGTCAGAAATGAGTACCTTCATTATAGTCCAGGGTAGTGTCCGCCATGGACTTGATCTCCCAAGCCGGATGAGCTCTTTCACGTAGGGGGCTCACCCGATTCTTCACAAAGTCTCGGATGACGTCACGTGCCGTCAGCCCTTGTTCGACTAAGTGAAGGATCACCTCGGCATGCTTCATGAACTCCGCGTTCATCGCCGGGAGAGTATCCAACTCGCTCGTTTTCTCCGGCCGCGAGTTCTCAAACCACAGCCCGCTCTCGGTCGGCGGGGTGCAGTAAAACCATTTCTGGTGCCACCCGTGCACTGAGTCTCGCAGAGGTGGGGAGGGATACTCCTTTTTATCCCTCAGCCGGAAGTAGATGCATCCAGCGGCGTTGGTGCTCTTCGACCACGCCGAAAAGTAAAATCGTCGGAAAAGATCCACGCTGGGATATACTCCGACGAAGGCTTCACAGAGATGCTGGAATACTGCAAGAATCAGCATCGCGTTGGGGTGGAGGTTGATCAGTTCCCACCCGTAATGTTCAAAGATATCCTTAAGGAACCGACTCTCAGGGAATCGGAACCCGCAACGAAAATACTCCTCAAAAACCACCAACTCGCCTTCTTGGACAGTTGGGGTTTCTTGGTCCTTCTCCGCAGGTCGCCAGTTAATGAGCAGCCACGGAGAAAGGATCTCCTCCTTCTCAAGCGCCATCAGGCTCTCCTCAGAATGATGAATGGATCTGCTCCAGGACGCCATCTATGGTGTAGAATCAGAGGGGAAGCTGGCGATTTGGGGAAGATGAAGGCTGAAGAAAGTGAGGGTTTTGAGCGGCGGGAATTCTAAGGGTTTTTTCGCGGCTGAATGGCTTCCTCAAGAAGCTACCTACTGCTTTTTATAGACCCAAGGCGACGCATTAATGAGTAAACGGCTCGTTTCAAACGTTCCATTAAATGCTTTATTCATTTCCCATAATGGATACTGTCTCTGATGGACCCGATAAAGTACTCAGGCGTCAGATCTGAAACAAAAAGACTTCTTTGTTTTGGAAACTGAAAGTGTTAAAGGACTGAAAAATTTCCAGTACTTTTCAGAGGAAGTTTTTTCTTTTTATACTTTGAACATTTTGTTCGAAAAAATCACGTAACCCAATTTTTAACGTACTGAAGTGTTTCTAATTGGGTTATGGTTTTATCGAAATCATGTTCTAGGCTAAAACTTCGTCTCTAATCGAAGTAATAGTCTAACCGGATGTTCAACTCTGGTCGCAATTCAGTTCTAACCGCGGCCTTAAGTCTGATCGCGGCATCAGGGCAGGTCATGGTGATCTTTTAAAGCGCGATTCTAATCGCAGAACTGAAATTTCCTGTGTATGAATGGTCGCGGACTAAGCTTTTCACCATAATTTTGCACAGAAGGTATGAAGAATGTTCATATGAATAAAAGAAACTTTATTTATTACATTCTTTACATACAAAAGGAATACGGTCGATAAAAGCATCGACTTGTTCCGAAAGAAATTTACAAAGTTCCCCAAGGGACATATTGTTGTCAGTAGGATCTACACTGACAACCCCCAAGGAACTAGCAACTACTCTAAGTCTATCTATATCGTCCCTAACAACAGACGCACTATTGTCCCTAATGAAGTCAGAGAGTTCTCGCTGTTGCTGAGCGAAGTCCCTCTCTCGACGGAAATGGTGCGCTTCTTCTCGGGATCGATCAAGACATTCTGCTAAACGCAGAATCTTCGAGGCCATCTCCTCGGTCTTCTTCTCCAGGGCATTCTTCTCTTCCAGAAGAGTCTGTCCGGAAGGAAGAGATGGAGCAGCAGAAGGCTGATCGCTGGAGCCTCCTACCTCCTGCATTTTGCAAAAGTTAGTCATATCAACTAAAATTATCAGCAAAAAGGGAGAAGAATTGTTACCTGTCCCGGTGCATAACCCGTTGATACACCCATCTTGGGAGGAAGATCACCATATGGTGGAAGTGCAACCTTCCCAGAAGAAGATTGCTTCGCCAACCCAATATGGCAATCATCTGATCGAGGGATAGTCACCGCTTGCCGACCAGGATGTTGATCACCCAAAAGGATGGGGGAATTGGATGTGAAGGGATCTTTCTCTAAGGATAAAGGCCTAACTTGCCGAGAGGCATGAACGGGGAGGGTCAAAGGAACTGAAGGAAGAAAGAAACTCGCTACATTCTTCACCTTTGTTCCACTGGAAGATCCTTCGTCAACCTTGGGTTTCTTCCTTAAGGGAGATAGGACCTCATTAGTTTGAGACCCTTGTTCGACAATTTCCCCTTCATCGCTCTCAATCTTGATGATTTCGTGATCTGCCATTGGAAAGAGTAAGTGAAAAGGAAGGAGGCCAGGTAACAAGAAAAAGACTTAGGCGTGAGAGGGAAATTGTAAATCTTTACATGTCCAGGGGTCTGGTATTTATAGCCGCCAGGTCGACGGTTCGCCTCCCAGACACCTCGAGTTTCGTTAAAGACATTTACAATTTTACCTCGAGATAAAAATCTCTACGGCGCCATCATTGCCCGTCACGTAATGTCAGAACCCGTCTTGAAAAACCAACCGTTTTCACTTAGTGCGCCACTAAGTGGAGAAGTTAAAGGGCCGGGTTAAAAATCCAATGCACGGTTTTTAAATTCGAAATAAACACGTCTCTCCGTTTTCTTCGAATTTGGGGGCTAGCTGACGAGGATTGACACCCGGGTCACTTCTAATAAACTTCTGGTTCAAGACAGGTTCGAACCAGACATGTGTCTGGAGATGCGAACTCAAGCTATTCTGAGAGGCATCACCACGAGGTCGCAAGCTTTATGCGATCAAGTCGCAGCTTTACGCGGTCAGACCGTAAGCCTTGCGCGGTCAGAAGTTCGTGGGCTATACGCGAACTACACATTCGGGATATTACGCGGTCAGCCGAATCCCGCGGTCAGAACATCTGCCGATCAGGATACCTGGGATCTATCTATTCGGTTGTCCATACGACAGGATATTCTAGGTATCCCGAAGATTCCTACACGTGGAAAATCAACCGTCAGGAGGTTAACACGTACAGTTATTCATGAATAACACGTGTTTAACCTGCGTGGAGGTTAAGAGCAGTTTCAAAAACCGTATCCAACCGTCCGTGCAACCGATTGATGCAGTTTCCTTCACATGGCACCCTTTCAAGCAGTATAAAAGGATGGCATGAAGTATCAATCAAAGGAGGATCCAAGTTAGCCAAGTCTACGGCACACCTCATATAGCATTTTTAAGTCTTCTTTAGCTTATCTTTGTACACTTTTATAGGAAAAATCCTTGCCTGTGAGGACTTTTCCTTCCATTTGTAAACATTTTACCACACTTAGTGAAATCTCAACAGGACGTAGGGCTTTTACTCCCACCATCGAGGGCCCGAACCTGTCTAAATTCTCTGTGCTCCTGTTCACCATTGTTCAGCATACCTTCCCGAAGGGTCATCTTGAAAGGTCTCACTATTACAAATTCTGCATAAGTTCGGCTGAGGACTCCGAGTCCGAATCGTCGACACAAAGTAATAGTCAAAGTGCTGGAACTAGCCTAGACTCAGATCTAGCTCAAGCAAACATCTAGACTCACAAAGGACTAGAACCCAAGATGCGCCACTGAAAATTTTCTTCTTTGCTACGCATATTTTTCTTCTATGATTTTTTTCCTTTTTTTTTTAATAAACAGTGCGGCTTTTGTTTTTTTTTTTTGCACTTGCCTCTTTCTTTTGCAACTGTACAACAAAATAGAATTGTTGTTCGGCAACTTCACACTCCAAAAGCTCTGAATCTGAACATCTACCCAACAGAAAGGTTGTAGAGAATCTTTTTATCTTTCCAACAAGTACAAGAACATCAAAAATAGAGTTGGGAATCAAAACATATGACAATTTTATCGAAGCTGTCTCAGATTGAGCAATTTGAATCCGAATTGAACTAGAGTTTGAAGATTACACAACTAACTTTGCCCAAATTTTAGCATGATAAAAACAGCCAAATTTGAAGATTACCAACTAACATTTTGTGGGATTTCTCGCAACGATTCCAGAAAGTATAAGTTTATCCCAATCTGAGCTCAGATGAAAGATTTATAATGAAAATACCGAAACAGACGTATTAGATTCAAACTCTACACCATTGACATTAATGGCCCAATATCTCATAGATGCAAGTCGAATCTGACTTCGACCTCAACAAAAATGTTGTAGAGCACGATCTGATGTTTCTAGAAAGTATAAGAATGTGAAAATCCGAGTTCGTACGAGGAAGATATGAAGAAAACAACGAACTGGACAGTGGCAGATTCGAATTGGACGCGACGACGAGGAGATAGACGAGCAATTCGACTCCGCGACGAGATGCAAGACTGAAACTAGACCAAGACTAAAACTAAAAACCAGCACTCAACAACGATGGATGAAAATTCAAAGATGCAAACTAACAAGAACGATGCAAGGCTAATGGCTAGGGTTTGGACAAGGTAAACAATTTTTTTTTGTAGGGCAAATTTTCTCGACTCTAGGACAAAGAACATAATCAATCTAAACAAAGAGGGGATACAGTGTTACCTATCGGACAACCTTCGCTCTGATACCAACTGATGTGGACAGTGTCCCGATCTTCTAATAGGTAGAGGTAAATCGATTGATGGAGAACTCGACGTTGACGATCTGGCTTCCAATCAGAATTGATTCGAACCCCTGCAATCGCTACACCACGGCTCCGTTGGTTATCGACCACGCCAAGATACGGTTGACCTCACCACGAAGGCTTGTTCCTGCTGCAAATCGAGAACACAAGCAAGAACGAATAAGAAGCAACTGAATTGCCAATTGTATTAAGCTCACGAGTTGGGATTTCACAAACCGTGTTCGGCGAAACTGCAATGGCAGAATAATCTAAGCAAAATCCAAATCTAAACAGTGACAGCTACTGAGTATATGAAGAGGCTGCGTGGCTAGGGTTTCTCACGACCTACTAGGGAATACATGGGCCGAAGGCCCGAAACAAGGTGTCGCAGCACCGACTTGGCCCAATCAAAATCTGATCGAACTTTGTTTTGTTAATTTCCATAGATCCAGAAAGAATTTAGACATGATGCTAGATTCTTTGGAAAGATCTCATCGTGGGCTTCTCCGTGGACTATAAGAACATCCCAATCGGACTTCGTATCAGGGAGTTATTGTCATTTGAAGGCAGGCTGCTCCTGGATGGCAAAACCGGACTCCAACTCGAATCCGTCTTGGACTCCAACTCGACTTGGGCTGCTTGCTGGTCCTCGCATCCTTGCTGGTCCTCTCCATGGTTCCTAAGTGCAATATTATAACCATTAGGTAGTAAACCATTCTCCAAACCATATATATATATATATATAAACTTAGGAACGAGTTCACCTCGCAATGCAACAATCGGGCTCGGCCGCGCGTTATTTGTCCCTGTGTAACAAGCGGAGGATTATGGTTGGTGCGTGTATCCGAAGGAGTGATGTCCTCATCAGGAACAAATTATTTGATAGTGATAGGATCCCCTTTTTGACGTCTCCATGTCCCCCCGGTGTGGTGTGGCGGCATGGGGATGTCAAAAGGAAAGGGATGAAGTTTTTCTCGCTTTTGGCGTAGCAGGCCTCCCTTTGGGAGGCCCGCGTGACGGGCTATTAGCTCAGTTGTAGAGCGCGCCCCTGATATTTGCGTTGTTGTACCTGGGCTGTGAGGGCTCTCAACCACATGGATAGTTCAATGTGCTCATCAACGCCTGACCTGAAGATGTGGATCATCCAAGGCACGTTAGCATGGCGTACTCCTCCTGTTTGAATCGGAGAAAGAAACTTTTCCTCAAGAGGGTAGATGGCGTGATTAAGGTGAGATCCCATGTAGATCTAACTTTCTATTCACTCGTGGGATTTGGGTGGTCCGGGGAGGGCCACCACGGCTCCTCTCTTCTCGAAAATCCATACATCCCTTATCAGTGTATAGACAGCTATCTCTCGAGCACAGGTTGAGGTTCGTCCTCAATGGAAAAATGGAGCACCTAACAACGCATCTTCATAGACCAAGAACTACGAGATCCCCCCTTTCATTCTGGGGTGACGGAGGGATCGTACCATTCGAGCCTTTTGTTTCATGCTTTTCCCGGAGGTCTGGAGAAAGCAGCAATCAATAGGATTTCCCTAATCCTCCCTTCCGGAAAGGAAGAACGTGAAATTCTTTTTCCTTTCCGCTAGGACCAGGAGATTGGATCTAACCATAAGAGTAATGCTTGGTATAAATAAGCCACTTTTTAGTCTTCGACCCCCTAAGTCACTATGAGCGCCCCTGATCAGTGCAATGGGATGTGGCTATTTATCTATCTCTTGACTCAAAATGGGAGTTGAGCAGGTTTGAAAAAGGATCTTAGAGTGTCTAGGGTTGGGCCTGGAGGGTCCCTTAACGCCTTCCTTTTTCTGCCCATCAGAGTTAATTCCCAAGGACTTGCCATGGTAAGGGAGATGTCGCGCCCCTACCTGGGGACTACGACTACTCCCGTGGAGACCCAGCTCGCTGCAGCTGGACCCATACATGCATACCATTGACTTCCGAGGATAAGTCAAGCACAGGAGTATATTCACATTGCAGCAGAAAAACTTACAAAATATTTAAGCAGTGTGGCTTGTTGGCCTTAATACAACATAAAGAAATTACAATGCCATCGCGGAATACATGGTCTAGCAAAATAACAACTACAAAGCAGAAGATAGGTGACCCTCCCATAGTAAGAAGTTCACGGCAGAACAACACACATCAAGATTCTGGCAGAACTGGCTCTCCTTCATCTGGGTCCATGAAGTTCTCCACGCCTTCATCTTGATTATTGATCGCTCATTCTAATGGACTGTAAGTTTCAAGGGTGAGTACTTACGTACTCAGCAAGTCATAGGTAAGAGTAGATACATATAGTAGGGATGATATGAACCTATGCTAGTAAAGAAGTGTGGATGGTTGTAAAATAGTCTTTTCTTTCATATCTCATCTCATGGCAGCACTTTTCATAACATAGCATCGCTATTCATGTTCACTAAATTATAGCACTACTGCGACACATCCACACACGACAGCCCACGGCAGCACCCTATCATGACAACACATGTCATTTGGGTAATCTTGCCTTATCAAATTTTATTTAGAAAACATACTTGTGTCACACCTCGTGGATTAATCCACCGTAGCAAACTCCTATAAACCCGGGATCTCGGAGTATTTGAATACGTTTTTAACTCTACAGAGAGGTACCAATTTACCCTCAAGATATTCTACTTTCATGCCCATCCTATCAATATGATTAGACCCTTCCTCACTGCATATTGTGAGTGGCAAGATGGAGATAACAAGAACTTTTGTTATGTTTTACTCACAATTCACCCCTGACCCTGTGGATCTCTCGCGTACCACCGTTGTGGCGGGTTGTACCCAAACCCCCACCCCTAATGCATCTTCCCATTACTGGATCAGCGTGCATGATCACATTTAGTGATATGTGTAGGAGCCGAACTCCATGCAAATCGTGCATCACTTCACATCTCATGCAGGGGTTTCATGTGCGATCCGCATAAGTACTTGTTCAGGCCTGTCCCATACCAGGCTTGCGGTTAGTACGTGTTTCATGCCACTAGACGCACAACACAAGGTTCTAGTCCTTATATGCCAGTGACCAGATCATACCACAAACCTTGCACCTTCAGTGCCTGCTCATCCTTTGCAGTTAAGCACCTCCATGCTACCACCATTCCATACCAAAATTCTGGTCATTGCTAGGGGTTTTATTTCATGAATATAAATAAGTACATAAATATATATTAGTTCATGGCTCATTATTTGATCATTTCACATTTCACAGACATCCAGCCTAGTACTGCCAATTCATAATTCAACCATTCTCATTCTTTCACATGCAATATTATTTATATTCAAGGTTATGTTATAGAAACTCTTAAAATATAGGTTCAAGATGTCCAAGAATATGACTTGCCTTCCGCGTCGTAAGGAACAGCAGCTGATGACGGGTTAACAGCGAAGTCCTCAAACTCAACTTCTAGATCTGCTCGACGACAAACAAGCATATAATAATAACTAACTATATTAAAAATGTTTTTTGATCTATATGCAGATATGCTTAGAAGAAAAATTGAACGATACTGAAGATGATTGGGATTGCAAGCTGAACTGAGTCGAGATTCTAGGGTTTCAAGGAGTTTGGCTAAGATGGGTGTTAGATGCTCTTAGGGTTTCAAGGTTACAATGAGGACATCAAGTCCGCGGCTGGTTTGTTCAAAAACAGCGAATGTCAGCCGATTGACATTCGGTTTAAGGCTCTGACATAGCTTCAAGGAAGGCTAGAGAGCTTATCTCCAGGTGTGGCAGTAGAAGAAAGTGTAGATCATAACTCTACAAATTCACTGGACAAAGTGGTTCTCAAATTGCACAACCAGAAGTGGTTGAACAGGCCCAATGCCACTGGCTGACATGCACTGACATAGTGCTGACAATGTCAAAAACTAGGGCTTAGCAGCAAATGCAATTCAAGGCTTCATCTGCTGCACCAATTATGTCTAGGAGGTAGGTAAATATGATAGGAACACAATGGTGGTGGTTTCAAGAACTAAGATGACCGGACGGTGATGAATTCCGGCGAAGAAACACGGTGGCCGAACTGTACAAGACAGCTTCTGCTCAAAGTCTTGGCATGGCTACAACTCAAGATCTGGGCCGATCCAGGTGTCGAGCTAGAAGACAAAAATGCTCAGGAGTTCAAGGCACACACACTGGACAAAGTGGATAGGGCTGAAATGGCTGAGAATAACTTTCCGGTGGCCGGCGCGGGAGAAGAAGGCACTGGAATTGGGGGTTTTTGATACAGGAGGTTTGAACTTAATTCCTTGCTTGGAGAGAGATAGAGGGATACGAGGAAGCTACTGGTGAAGTCAATTTGACCGAAGCATCGCCGGCGTAGCCTGGCGACGAGAGCTGGCGACTGGTGAAGCTCAAAATTGGGAAAAGCTTCAATTTGAGTTCAATTGGAGATTCTGAGCTTATAGGCTTACTAAACTCAGTTCACTGATCATTTTAGTCTACTGATTCAAGGGCTAATTTGGGCTGAATCAAGCTGCATTGCCGAAACAGGGCAAATCAAAGATTCCGGCGATCACCGGTGATGAGCGGCACGGGGATTCAATTAAATGATACAGCATAGAGAGTTTGATGAGGAGAACTCACTGGTGGCTTCAATTTGATGGTTGGTGCAGTGGGGCGTGCTGGCACCGTGAGCCTCCGTGCTGAGCTCACCGGAGAAGAACGAAGGTGGAGGAGATAACGATTTAGTGAATTCTGGTGAAGTGGAGATGATACAGGGTGTTGGGCTGCTTAAAGAGACCAAGGCAAAGCTTGCAAAGAGGTAACAGCAAAGGAATTGGCGCTAGGGACTTAACAGTGAGGAAACAGCGGCAGTGATAGGACGGTTAGTAGGCGGCTCTGTACTGATCGAATTGTCGGCTCGTTGGGACTCGACGACGCTGGGCGGTGCAAAGAGGTGGCAACAAAACTGGCATGGCGAGGCAACGTGGCGTGGAGTTGCTGACAAAAGTTGCTGCTGGTCGTCGACGTTGAGCAGATGTTGGTCGTCGACGTTGACACGACGATGGCTGAGGCGTGGACACGAGTGCATATGCAAACACAAGCATGCACAGGCACAGACGTAAGAGAGGCCTGGCCGGCGGCGAGCGAACACGGCGCACAAGCACAGCGAGTTGTAGTCGAAAACACAGCTGCTGCTCTAGTCGAATCTGGACTGATTTGCAATTTCAGATTCTTGGTTTTGGGCTGATTTATAAATCTGGAGATTTGGATGGTTAGGGTTGAATTTGATTTTACTGATTTGGCAAAACTTAATTGAACAGATAATTTGGCATAGATAGAAGATGACATTTGAAACATTTGAATGGTTTTTGAGTGAAATTGATAATAGGGTAAATTAGGGTATCTGAAATCTGGATTTTCTCAAATGCTGAAATTCTGGGATTTAGGATTTGATT